>CABEEJ010000404.1:248229-260445 GCA_901482245.1 Timema douglasi | reverse complement strand
TTTTTTTTTTTTTGAGAGGGACAGGAAATTTCACCAACAGGCCATAAAACAAAAAATTCAATGGAATTACGGGGAGGAAGTGGGATAGGAAGTGAAAGAACCGAAGATTTGCGAAGGTTTGATAAAAATACGGGATGGAATCTGGAATAAAGAGAGGTTGGGTCGGTTATGGGCTGGGATTAAGAAATATTAGACTGAAGCTTCTTTGCTGTGAGTAGTGAGGGCAGTTGAGGGAGCCGGCCCGACTCACAAGTCACTACAATTGTCTGAGAGCATAAAAAATATAGCAAAAAAGAAACAAAAAATGTATACCCAAGTTGGAGTAAGGGTTTGTAATCATACGCTCTTAGCAATTTATGGGCTGCTTTTGGAGATATTCCCCACAAAAAGAAAAATTAATCAAAATTCAAACATTTACCAATACTTAGATCGTCAATTAAAAGTATAATACCATTTTCATAAGCTACCTATAACACGTTCCGTCAACTATACGTGAGTAATTTTTGTATGAATACTTTTAATACCTGAAATATTGACCGCATAGCTATAAAGAAAAGGGATTAGAAAATTGAAGATTTTAAATGAATAAAATATTGATTGGGATTGATGAGGGATGAGGAGGATGTAAAAAAAACACCTTTTGATTAAGAAGAAAAGTTCACATTTGTCAGAAATGTAAAGTGACAACAAATCGTGTGTTAAATAGTTACTATTGAAAGGGGGGTTTGGTGAAATGGGTGGCTTAAGAATTCCCAATATTAATATAATAATTTACTTTTCAGTGTTTTAGATGATTGAGATGTTTCAGGAAGGTATAAATACCACCCCGAACAAGCATTTAAGTCTAACCATTAAATTTCCAAATGAAAAACAGTAAATGGGAAAAGGTGTACCCAAAATATTCCAAACGATATTATAAAAAAAATACTTTTTGGTGTGATAATATGGAAGTTAGACATGTAGGTCAATAAGTAGACTATCTCAGAGAACCGAATGACCTATGAACGTATCTTATTTCAATATTGAGTCTCAGGAAATAGAAAAGAAAGGTAAAATTAGACTTCAGTGTGGTTTATAATTGAAATTCGTGAAGAACTTAAATAAATAATGTAAACTAAATCTGAAAATTTAAGAATGCGATGAAAAATTAAAAAAGGGGCCAATAGTTTTAGAATCCTTTCAAATTGAATATAAAATATTTTTTTCTTTATGAAAGAAAATTTAAACTTTTCAATTCCGTAAGGCCCACTCAATAATAATCATAAAAGCTTAAGAGATTAGAACTATAACATTGGGGGCAGGAAGATCTTATAGAAAATAAAAATTCGGAACAATATAGTAGAAAATCTTATTATTTTATAGGTCTGGACAAGACGATTTTGAATGTGAATCAAAGTGGAATTTAATTATCAACATATACACATTTAAATAAGGTTTTACATAAACTGATATTTGATTAATGTTCACATTATCAGAAATTATGTTAAAATTACAACTTGGACACAGAAATTTATTCCGGGCTCAATTCCTATCCAGGTTGTATTTTTTTTTTCATAATAATAATTTAACATTGATATTTGACATTGAGACATTATTGAACCATGAATTTTAAATATTATGCATGTGATACCATTTTAATAACGTGTTTATGAGACTTCTTCCTTTCTGCTCCCCGCACCGCCTCTAACACAACAGGCGCGTCTCTTTCCCAACATCGCTTGCCAGGGCGTCCGAATACTATATACACACACACATGATAGTCTAAATGGTTAAAAGGAAACGTAGACTGTGTCTGCGTTGCGCGAACCGTAAGAAAATGGGCTCCCTTTTTTTCTGTTTTAGAAAACGACACTCATTCAGAAAGAGACAAGAGAGTGGATATTATTAATACTATATGGAACTAAATTTGTATTTTTTTTAAATAAGATTATATGTTTAGAAAATGTTTTATTTTGAGAAGAGAAACAGTGTCATGTAGATGTTATGGAGTTTTTGCTGGTCGTGAAAAGGGAAGTAGCATATCACGATGGAGAGTATGCATCTGAGAAGTAATTTTGTTAATGTATCCAGAAAAAATAATAGGAATTAACTCATTTGAGTGAAATGTACTATAAGGGCTGTATTTAAACTGGGACTAGAAATTATTTGAAATTATAGTTTACATAAATATATATACATACATACATACATACATACATATATTTTACCATTCTTTATTATTTTCCTTTTTCTCCCCTTTTGTTTTTTTGTTTTCTCTTTTAGGAAGTTGCGTTGCGCGTTTTACACTCCTCCCAGATGAGTTCCAATAGAATGAAACCTAGGTCGGGGGATTGGGCCTTGACGATCAATTTTCTTTAAGAGACAACTATTACCTCTTTGTCCATTGACAGCAGTGTAAAGTGTGAACTGTGTTCTTCTTTTCATTGTAAAGGCCATATTGTGTTTGTCCCCCTTTTATATGTTTCTATCCAACTTTTTTACACCATCTTCCAAATAAAAAATAAATATTCTAGTAATTTATTTTTAAAAAAACTCAACAATGTAGGCCTACGGTAATTTTATATTAAAAAAATTACATAAGAAAGGCTGAATTGAATCATCGTCAGTTTAAACGTTATCTAGAAGATATTGAATCTCACTACTGTGAATATGGTTGTTAAGTCGCGGCAATGTGTTAAAAGGTTTTCTTAACTTCGAAATTAAATTGATATATTCATTTTAGAAAATCGAAACCAGTTCCAGAAATTTGTGAACCGGGTTTGCTGTAGGATGTTGCATTTATAGCTTATATATGTGAACATCTCAATTGTCTCAGTGTAAGTCTGCAAGGAAATGGAAAACTTGTACTCTAAATGAACTCTTCTTTTATATTTAGGTATTTCAAACAAAACAAAACTTAAAAAAAAAAGTTGCAACAAAATATTGTTTGCACTTTCATTGACGTGATTATTTGTAGATAACAATATTAACTAAATTTAAATTTTTCTGTTCAAAATTGTATTGAGAGAATTACATTTGCTACAAAATGAGCTAAATAAGCTATTCAATGATTTTTAAAAGCATTAAAAATCATTTAGGAATCGTTTCTGATGACGCTTATCATAATATTAAGAATTTTGAAAGAACAATAATTTTCATATTTGAGAGTACATACATTTGCGAGCAATCATTTTCCAGGATGACACATTTTAAATCAAAAATCCGCTCAAGATTAAACGATAGTAATATGCAAGATTTTTTAAATTAGGTGTGTCTAATCTAACACTTAATATTGAGAAAGTGGTTCTGGCAACAAAGAAACAAGCCTATTGTTCTCATTAACCTTATTTCATTGCCGGTGGCGAATTAAAGTGGTTGTCATTATCATGACAAATTTATTGGTTTAGTATTTAGTTAACTATATATTGTAGTCATTAGAAAGATTAAGAAATTAGAGATTATTTATTGTAAACCTATGTATTTTTATATTTGAAAACAATTCTTTTTAATCCGTCCCACTTAGCAACCAACTGTAAGGGAACGACGTGATTAGGTATCTATGTATGTATAACATTTTTTCAGGCAGATTAGAATTAGAGCTTGATCGCATACTTAGAATTATATGTACAGTACATTGTATTTGTACCTCTGATCAATAATATCATGTTGACAAAGAGACATCTCACCATATTTATAATATAATTGTTTCTATGTCAGTTAATGCAAGCTAAAATGAAGTTCTGCAAGAATCCCAAGGTCTAGTCGGATTGTAGGGTCTCATCACAATGATTCTGGTCTCTCCTGAAATACAGCTAAACAGCACAGCCATTCGACATGAACTCTGTTTCACTTTGACTTGTGATGTGACTCTGTCTCTATCCATAGGATACACTATACACTATTATGAAAATTGATAAATAATACCTTGACACGGGAATTGAACCCGGGACCTGTGGCTTAGTATACCACTGCTCTAACCACTGAGCTATCCAGGATTTACCTCGTGCCCAGGGTCATTCTTCACTAATATTATACTTTATACACTTTCATATTTTTACTCATGAACTTTTTTTACCTTGATGATTAATGTTCCCCCGATATATATGTGGTACAACACAATCTCATGAACTTTAACATATTATGTATTATAACTTCAAATACATTTTTCAAAAATTAGTTTTTAATAATCTACCCTTAAATATGTTGTATTCATTAAACACTAACACATCATCTTATAAATCAGAATTATCACTATTTATATAAAAAATTTAAACCAAGTTATTCATATATATTTAGAAATTTAATATTTAAAAAAATTAATTATATGTTAACAGCCCTACGTCAAACACTCTGAAAACACTCATTTTTAACCAAATTATTAAAGATATTTGTAAAATATTTTCAAGTTTTGAAGAATCAGTCATCAGTAAATATTTTTCTACTCCAGATGCATGTATACACTGTTATTCCTCATGTCAAACATTCTAAAGATACCCATTTAGAAATAAATCTTTTGAACCATTTGTAGAATATTTCAAATTTTATAAAAATTTTCATCAACCCATCAACAAATTTTTGGACAAAAACCCATTTTATAGTTCTATTTGTATCATCAAACAAATCTTAGATATGCGTTAAAAGCAACATTTAGAGACATATTTGAAAAATTTTGAATTCAAAAAATTATTCATTTATAAACAATCCTTAATAATTGAAGGGGTAGAGTACAAAAAATTATGTTATGGCAGAGATCAATAATATCTTAATACCAAGTTTGAACAAAATTCATTGAACCTGTTTTGAATCCGTGGGCAAACAAACAGAAGTTTGAAAATTCTTTTTTTTTTGTGTGTGTGTGTTCACATTAAACGTATAAAAATATTCACAATCTCGAGATAGAATTTTTAATGTCACATTACTTTCTATTGATATGATAGAGTAAAAAAAACCATGTTGCTAGGATCCTTTTTAACCTTCTGTCGCTATATGTAGCTGTAACCAAAACAGTTTTATTAATGTAATAAAAATTATAGATGTACTGTACATGCTATAGTATGATAATACTTAAAGTAATATAAATAATGAATTTTAGTCTATCCCTAGAATTAAGTCTAATATATCCGATTTTTAAAATTATAATATTTTTTTAAATTGAAAAACCAGTTTGTTTTAAATAATTATAAGAAATTTGTTCAAAACTTATATAAGAAAATGTTTTCACAGAGTGTAAAAAATAATTTGTTTCTTATGATAACATTCTTTCGATTGATAAATTGTTTTTGAAATTTTATTTACTAACCGAATGTAGAATATTATTAATAATAATAATATAAAAAATCATATCAGGCTATTAATTATGCATGAATGTTTCGTACCATTTAATTAGGCCATTTATCAACACAATATTGATAGTTTCTCCTTGCCCATTGTTTGTTTCAAGCTTTTGGTTTGCTGACACAAAAAGTGAAGTATCATTTCTTGTTTACAACCAATATTTATCTGGTTTTCCTCTTAATTCTACCTTACTTATCATGTGGCTTGTCAGGAGGTCTATAAGGTCTGACGATAGTTATAATACCGTTTTATTATAAATTGTATGAGTAGCTTCAGCGGTATAATGGTCTAAGGCATAGCTCTCGCAATCTATTGGATTATTGGTAATAGGGAGATCGTGAGTTCAATCACAGTCAGATATATTAAGGTTGTTTTATCTCATATTATTTTCCACCCACGCTCCACTAATTTGCAGGTAAACTTCCTATAAATTCAACATCTCATCCCTAAGCTTATTAGCCTAATTTGCACCCTTCATGTACCATGTAAGATAGCAAGATTACTTTGCATTATTTTACTATAGTAAAGCCTGTAGTAGAGGATCGTAGTGTGTTTTTCCGGGTAAATGGAGTTTAAATTTTTGGCCCAGCTTCCATTATTGTTTAATTTACCTCTAAAATTTAACAAGTATTTTACATGTTAAGGTTGTAAGATCGAAGAAATAAAAATGGATATATATATATATATATATATATTTACATATGGAGATATATATATATACATATGGATATATATACATATGGGTAAATATACATATGGATATATATACATATGGATAAATATATATATGGATATATATATATATATACACTAGTAGTACTCTACTAATAACAACTAATAACTAATAACAATTGCTACGTAATCATTTTATATATATATATATATATATAAATGATTACTTAACAAATGCTATTAGTAGAGTACCACTCGTGTCGAATGGAACTATAACTAACATGACAGATATTTGAAAGGGGGCCACAAGCAAGACAGATAGACATATTCTCTCGCCTGACGTTACTCACTTGTCCACCCTGAGGGAATCAAAAGGGAGGAGTAGGAGTTGTCAGAAAGGGGTGAATGGTACGGCTATAGGGTGTGGGGGTCCAGTACGGTACATGTGGTCACCAACTACATCTCGCTGTGGCAGCGAAAAATTTTGTGCTGACTTTGAGCAGAAAAAAAAATCGTGGTGTACCTACACGACGGGTAGGTGAGTAGGAAAGAGGGGGATCCATGTGAGCTTTCTCCCCCTCCCTCTATCGCCAGAAAAAAAAAGACTTACGCCCCACCCCTTTAAAAAACTAATAGAATTAACTCTTTGTCCAACCGGACAGTTGTACCTTTAAAAAATTACTGGTTCTCCTCTTAATTTTTTTTACAACGCGACAAGCAGACCTCAAAATCCGTATGAAAGTGGGAGATGAAGGGTTCCCCCTCCCTTTTTACCACCATTCTACCCTTTACGTCCATATCAAATGGGGGACAAAGGATGTCAGAAGGGGTGAGAAGAGGGACATAGACAATTTTACGGGACAGATCCCTGGCGGACTTTTTGAAGTTATTTATTGAATTATCAAAACGTTGAAATATTCTGAGAACAAGAGCCTGTGATGAAATATTTCGAGTGGGTAGCCATGTTTGAATTCGTTTGAGCGAAAGATGTTAGTTCAATATCGCTCGTGATTTTGGTTATTAAAATCAGGAAAAAACATTGTCTAAAACAAGCCAAATTTCAATAGGTCCTAACAGTTATTATTCAACTATAACAACTAATAATTTTATCAATTCTATTTTTTATGTGAATCCTTAATTATAATAAATATAATAAAATATACTTGTTAGAAAACAGATGCATTTGTGAGGCGTCCAATACTTTGAGACTCAAATGCATGCTTAAATGGTTTAATGTAATAACTATTTTATCACTATGAATAGTTTAATTCATTTAATTAGAAGCTTTATTGGTTCAAAAATATTATAATTTTTTTATATCTGTATAATGCATATGAAAGGTTTTTTTTAGACACATAGATAAAAAGACCTAATAAGAAATAACCAAAATAAGTACTTAGTATATATAAATAACAAATAGTAAAATCACGTTTTTAAACGTGGTTATAAGATTATTTGTTAATAATATATATATACAGATAAAATAAACCAAATTTAATTTAATTTAATTTGATAATACTCATTTAGACAAGAAGGATAAACTAATAATATTATATTCTTTAAAATAACCTAGATTTTTAGAGGTGGTTTAATTTAGCCTATAATAAGTAGTAAATTAAAATATTATGTTTATTATTTATTTGCTCTTAACGGGTAGAAAATACCGGGTGTTAAAAATAATTATTTGCTTTTAAAAATGGGGCACGGGAAAGTTATTTTTCTATCTCGGTGTGTGATTGATATAGAAGAAACATAAAAAATCGAGATTATTTTAATTAAATCAATAAAGAATAAAATATTTCTTTAAAAACATTATGGTGATAGTACTGTACATATATTTTATTTAATTAGGCTGAAGAATAGAAGAGTATTAAATAATCAATTTTAGTAGGTCAATTATTTACAAAATTAACAAAATAATATTAATTTTTGTATTTATTTCTTTAAACATACACTACTCGTATAAGTAAGATAAATTATCACTTTTTTCAAATCTGGTAACTATTCTATTTATATAAATACTCAATGAATAGGAACGCACAGAAATAAGTGGTGAGAGGGGTAGTATTTGAGACGTTACCTATTAAAAATATTGTTGGGCCTTAAGGACCGTGGCCCTGTCGATTGCGGGATGGTCGGTGGGAGGATAAAAGGCGTGGCGTGGCTTCACAACCGACCAAAATATCCTTCCGCGTCAACAAGAACAGACGGATCACGGAAACCGTAGGTGGCGCTAGCTACCGGACAGGTCTTGCGGAAAAATCCTACTTTTGGAAATATCAGTTTTCTCGAGAACGAGTGAGATTTTTATATTACTATTTTCAACACCTCTTTTAAGATAATGTATCAATATTTACTAGGTGTTAAATTTTCTTATTTTTTGTTATACACCCGGCAGTTATCTATTTAAATATGTCAAAATTATTGATATTTGATCACTGTTAAAATTATAGAAAAGATATGTATATAAAAAATATAACTTAAAGTACTTCTATTCTATTCTTGAACAAACCGTTTCCCAAAAGAGAACTTCAAAACAATAAAAATTCTTAATGATAACCGTTTGTTCCTATGGCTCTGCGTTTCCACGCCAAATTAAAAGGGCCAATCGCCTTTAGGAAGGGGACCAATCGTGACCTCCCACTGGCATGGTTAGTAATTATTGATATTAACTGTAAGTTTGCCATACTTGAACACTATTTTTCAAATAAAATGAAACATGATTACAAAATATTTTCACAGTTGGAACGAAACGTTTTCAATACGCAGCAACTTTTTAGTTTGAAATTTTGGTTATAGCGCTCCATGGACCATAATTAGAGCGGAGTTGAAGGCCAAGTGATGCCGGAAGAGCACTTTTCCTTGGTTATAGTAAAAAAAAAAGTATATAGAATCTCTCAGATTCAAGAGACTACACCATATTTAATCGGCTTTTGAAAAGAGATATAAAAAAAGAAATTGGGCCAGAACAGTTAACTATGAGTGCCTTGTTGACATTTTACTAGCAAGAGGGTCTTAAACCTGTTAACAAGAGCTTAGATTTTACAACGGAGGTTACATAGACTTGTCAACAATATAAGGAATTAAAATGACTATCAAGTTTTGTTAAATCGGTAGATAATATCTTAACACATAAGGATTCAATAAGTTCAATATTATAAAATTGTTCATTAACTTGAAATAAAAGAGGAGATCTTTGTTTTTGTAATAGTATGAATGAGGGGGATCTACATTATTACATCACATATATATATATATATATATATATATATATATATATATAGTAATAAAATAATAGTAAAAAAACCTTTAACAGGAAAAAATATTATTTTTATTTTTACCTCGATTTCGACTAATTTAAACAGTGTACGAGAAATATATGTTTTCTCTTTATCTATATAATTTGTGTTTTAGTTGGGCGCCACCCCTAGTATCTAGGGGGAAAATATAATAATCAAAAGGAAAAACAAATATTTACCTCGGCTATCAACTCAGTGGCACGATGACTCTCAAACTCGAGACCACTGGGTAAACTTAAAACTAAAAAAACATGAACAATTTAGATAAAAAAAATGGATTGTTGAAGAAAAATGTAATTTAGGCTACAAATAAAAATAAATGTATAAAATAACAATTGTTGGCACTTTTGTGGATTTATTGTTGTTTCCCTTTTGTCCACATCCAAATCCTACCTATGGAATTCCGGTTAGTTATAATTCTAATTTAATAAAGTATAGCACAGTATTGTTGAAACCAAAAGAAGAGAAAACAATATATATACAATCAATAAAATTAATAATTAGACATAAAATATAATGTTAATTGATTCTCTGTATTAGTCTGTCTTTCTGGAAGTAAATAAGTTCTGATTTATATAGGAAAGAGAAAAGAAATTATTATAATAATCGAAAGTTGAAGAGTTGGTTTGACCTCACCCATGAATAATTAGTCCATATTGAAACACCATCTCCATAAATTTGTTTCACTTAAAATTCTTCCACAATTTAAATGAGGATAAATATTGTAGTTCTTACACACACTCTTAGCTTCCCTTATTTGCTACTTTCACCTTAATCCACCACCTTTGAATCACTATAAAATAACTTGAATTGGGAGCTCCATCGATTTGGCTCCATGTTGGACCAACCAGCAGGAAGAAGACCTCACTACTATTCAAAAACCTTCCAATCTTCTAAATTTAAAAATGTTCTATTCTTACTTCCAAGTCTAAAGAGAAAACAAAATATATATAAATAAAAACGAAAATAAATTGTTGGCTATAGACTAGGGAGAAAATCTAAATGAAATGTAGGTTCAATATAAATATTTAAATATAGCCAATTGAATGTGAATAATGTTTTATAAAGAATTAAATTTCTATTTCCTTATATCAAAAATTGAACAGCCCGCTTGTTTTTTCTTCCTTCCTTCTTCTTTTACAAATCACTTGTTTGATAGCACTGCGCATGCGTTAAAACAAACATGGTCGACTTTAAAAATGAATACAAGAGTAAATCACACTTCTTAAAAGGGATAATTAATATGTTTAATAAAAGGTAAGTGTTCTTCCTTAAATCAAAATTCCTTATTAAAATTATTTAAAACAATGTTTTACGTTGTTCCTTCCGTCCTCTTTATTTATTTAATAGATGTAAACAGTATCATTAGTCAGGCCGGCAACCAACTGGCGAGCTTCGAAGATTTCACGGGAAAATAAATTGGAAATTGTTCACAAAAGTAGAAAAAAATAGGGAAATACAAGGTGGGGTGGCAAATAACATCACAATATGAATATAGCGCTATTATAATAATTTGGTAGCCATTTATACTATTGTTTGATATTTATAAATGAGACTTAAAATATAGAGATTTTATTAAAATATTAATCCATTAATACTAAAATTAAAAAACACATGAAAATTATCTACATTTTTTATTACCCTAAATATTAATTCGTATAATTACTTTGTGTTAAAATATGTGCTAGAGATATGAGGTGAGTTCAATCGTAAGTAAATATTAGTATTTATAGTTAGCTAAAATTTAATTTTTGTTAAAATAATTTATTTTGTTTTTTCTTAAGGGACAAATTAATTACTTGTTTTTCTATTTCAATAATGAGGTTGTATTGTGTTTGGTAGTTAGCTTTAGATTATAATGTTATGTTATTACTTTAAGAAAGAGTTATTAGTTGTGTATAGATATATTTAAGTTTGTGTTTCTGAAGAAATTTGTATACCATTGTTTTGTGTTTTGTGTGTACTTTAACATCAACAACAATTTGTGAAATAAATAGGTAAGTTTTAACTTTTAAAAATGTGAGCTTATTTATGAATCTAAATTTTATTATAAGAGAATGAGCGACTCAAATTAAAATTAAAGAAACATTTTACTAAATGCAGACCAATGAATTAAATGGCATGTTAGACATAAATAAAATTATGGTAGTAGGTAAATAATTAAGATCCTTCCGGATCGAAAAATTAGCAGAAAATCTTTGATATGGTTAATAATATTTCTAAAATTCATATATACCAAACTTTGAAACATTTTGGGTGATATATTTACTGTACTATATACATATATATATATAATTGCATACACCTAATTTAGTTTGCAGCGTGTTTTACTACCCATCCGGATTATTTTAAGTAGTTGTATGAGACTTATACTAATTTTCTAATGGAAGGCTGTAAATCTATTACTACATAAAATGTATTACTCAACCGTATATACCTTCTCATGTACAGTAGTATAGTACCATTTAGAACAAACTTTTCAAAAATCAATCATAACTGATTTACCTTTAAATTTAAGATTTAAAGTAAAATCATAAATTGGAGTCGGGGATATGGCCTTATAAAAACTAATTTTCAAGTATGAAAAACATTTATACAACGGTTTCGACTGTAGCTCAAAGCACAAAGCTCATAAATGTGATAAAGTGTAGTCCAATCATACCTATCTTTCTATTAATGTTAGTGATTGAGAATAGAATAACTACCTGAGCTAAATCAAATAATATTTATGAGCACATTATAAATGTTCCCCACTTAATGTTAAAAAGCATTTTTAATGTACAGCTTACATATGAAACCCCAATAAAAAGTATATAAATTATAATTTTTTTGAATCATTTTAATTAAAATTCTTACACAAGGTAGGTATTTTGAAATGATTTTGCAACTCTTTCTCTCTCTCAATACATATATATATATATATATATATATA
>CABEEJ010000404.1:217596-248059 GCA_901482245.1 Timema douglasi | reverse complement strand
ATATATATATATATATATATATATAAAATAGTTCGAGAAAGCACTACTACTAACCCCATATGACAATGACTTTAAACTCAATGTTGTACTATCCAAACACAAAGTAATAAGACAATGCCCCCAAAGATTTTAAGACCCTCCGCCCCCACCCCCCTCTACTCCCTTCCCTCTCAACATTGAAATAGCATTCGTGACCGTTCTACTGAGAAACTAAAACCAGACAAAGGACATGATTTACATTCCTAATAGTTGTTCAAAACCATTCTGAATAGACACTATTTAAATAAGACATGCATGAGCTTACTCCACACCACCCCAAATACCAGTCCTTTGTTTGTCCCTTGTTCGGTTTGTGAATATGGGAGCAAAGTTTAGGAGGAAACATTGATATAACAAATAATATAAGGAATGGACGACTGTAAAACGTACAGAACATCAAAGAAAGTAGAGGAATAAGATTTTAGTGGTATACTCCGTTCCAATATTATTATTATTAGCATCGCGTCTTACTACCCGTTCGGATTATACGCACTTACGCTAATGTGTAGTGGTAGGGTAATTGTGAGATGAAAATGGAGGACCTACAGTTTAACGTGGAATCCGAACCACGGTGGAGGCCTGGCACTACTCACATTCACAAGATGTCTTGTCAGAGGTGAAGGAAGGGTTTGGTAATCAGATAAATTTATGCCGGGACCGGGGATTGAACCCCGGCCGCAAGCATAGAAGTCTAACACCTTACCCCTAGACCACCAGGTCACCTACGTCCGTTCCAATAGAGTCCATATGGTTGGTTTTTGTCTCGTCACGTCAGTATTTAAACCATTATCATGTTAATGGAGAGATTTATAGAAAGTCCACCTACAGTTTTGTTGAAGAAAAGTAGTAAATAATTAGGAAAAATCACTCTCAGCAATAATTATACATCCTTACTACTGGTAGGTAATAATTAAATGAGCCTGACATCTAGTCCACATGCCCATCGATGTGTTTGATAAATTGTTGAAATGTGAAATATTCGTCATTGTCTTTTCTTTATAACTCCTCGTCTTACTGCCTGTTAAGGTTATACGTAAATTATGTACTAATTACGCTAGTGAGTTAAAGATGAGGAAGTTTAAATTTAGAGGTAGTACACACGCATTTGTGTGGAGGGAAGTGGAAAATTATTTTGGAAATGGTTTTAATGGCTAAGTTATTATATTTCTTAGTTACGGCTATTGCCGCATCTAAATATTAAAAAAACCAACAACCGAGTCGATGGTGGATGCGTTATTTGATATCTCGTGATCTTAATTGATTACCTATGTAGCTGACGATCTCCATACGTCCATTACAGACTCTGCCTTAAAATATGAGCGTAGAATATACCTGTACACGGGATGATTCTTGGATAGCTCAGTGGTTAGAACATTGGCATATACTTATTCAAAGGTCCAGGGTTTGATCTTAGTGTCCAGGTGTCATTTATCAATTCAGAGATTATGATATTATTAATATAGTCCGAACGGGTAGTAAGACATGGTGATAAAAACAAACAGACACAATTTTCATAGTTCATTGAATCATTTACATTAATTGCTATAGCTATACCGGCATCTACTTGTAATGTAGCTATAGTCCAATTTTCATTGGAAGGACATTCTAGAATATATTGATACATTTTTTCAAGGAACATTTATAATATCTTTATATAATTTTTTACTAACGATACTGATATTATCTGTGGAAAAGGACAACTGAAAATCATATGGCTTGACGTATGAATACGTAGAAGAAGATTTATTAGCTTAGCTAGCTATAAAAATCTATGAGAATTAGATTGTCCATGACACCAAAACGGTTTAATCAGGACGAATACCTGCTTCGGTGGGCACATGGCTCAAGGCGTCACTCTCGCATTAGACTAGACTACCGATGACAGGAAGATTGGGGATCAAATCCCGGTAAGATGTAATGAGGTTTCCTTTATGCTTCCTTGCTAATCTTCTCAAAAATAATGAGTATATGACTTTGTTAGCGATATTTAATTAAATATCAAGGAATTGTTTTTAAACGGCTTAAAATACATTATTAAATAATATACTAAACAAACAAAGAGAGAAATCAAACAAAGATAGGTAAAGAAAAATCTCAACAAAAAATAATAATAAAAGAAACAAAAGTAAGAAAGCGAGAGTAAAGGAGTGAACGTAAGTAAGACAAAGGCGAAGAAGAAAGTGCCGGACCTCCTAGAAAGAAAGGGTGTGTTAAAGAGAAAGAGAGAACACAAACTAAAGAACGAACTACAAGTCAAACTATTGTTCGGGAAGAAGGAGAAGAGCGGTGCGGATGTTCGCAGAAATCGGAAGCTCGTGTGACGCCGTCGGCGCCGAAACAACGCAAGCAGCCGGAACTGCCGTCATAAGGGTATATCCCCCTTCTTAACCACTTTCTCTTCAGAACTATGAACTTAACTCTCCCTTTTGAGGAGAAACAAGATCAAGTGCTGGGGTGTGGGAGTATTTTATGGTAGTCATCATAGCTTCCACAGCGAAACTGTTTATTTGATTCATCTATTTTGGTGTCCACCATGTCTTGGACCGTTGAAAGAAAATTGAGAACTGTTAAATTGAGAGACCGCAAAAATATAAAACATAATAACTGATTTGTTGGGGAAAATTTTGAGAAGGGATAAGGGAATTATAAAACATGTCTACTTCATTCACGGGAAGAGTTTACCTCTGAAAGGTCTTTTTTCTTACCGATATCCCACTATATAATAGATTTCTGGTAGGGAAAAAAGTCTTTTTCCAGGTAAACTCCTACCGTGAACGAACAATACCTAGGAAAACCATAAGTAAGAAGGTCACTGGGATGATGGTGTATTAAGGTAAGAAACCCGCCTCGGTGGCGTAGTTGGCTAACGCGCTAGTCGTGTTGAGCTCAACCGCTGAGGACGGGGAGATCGAGGTTAGAATCTCGGTCGGGTGAACTGGGGGTGGTTTTTCCTAAATGGTTTTCCACTCCCCCTCTACGAAAATTCGGGTTCACTTCCTCTAATTCATCCTTCCCAATTCCTAATACATTAGCGTAATTAGTACTTAAAGCGTATATTCCGAACGGGTAGTAAGACGCGGTGATAAATAATAATAATAATAATAATAATAAAGTAAGAAGTTACCTGAGAGTAGTGAGTTCAAATTATTTTGGTTATGTTGACATAAAAACGTAGAAAAAGTTAAAGACCAAGGCTACGAAACGACTACTCCTCGACCAGGTAGAATAAGATAATATATATTTGGGGCATCCGCATATTTATATTAGTGGGAAAAGGGTGATGAAAAAGTTTAGTCCATAGGAAATATATTTGAATTTGTATAAAAAAAGTAGGTGGAAAAGTATTTAGGGAAACATCAATTCAGCCTGTTGTGAAAAATAGCGCCTCTGTCCATGAACCTAATGAATTGATCTATTTATTGGTATCGAAGCCAATGTTTGCAAGTCTTGTTTATTCTGTGTTTTTTTAATTACTACGTTCAGTGCAAGGGCTAATAATTACTTAATATTATCAGGAGGTATGAGATGGATAATTTATATGAATTGTATCTAAATAAACATAGTGAGGGTATGAGAAAGCTCCCGGGATATATCACATGTTGAAAAACTCACTTACTATACCAGGCCAAGAATTGAACCTTGCTATTTATGGCACCAGCAATTCAGTTTTCAGTATATTTAGAACGTGTTAGCTTGTGATCATCGGTTAGGTTGGAAACCGCTGTTAGAAGTCAAGTTTTATATTAACATATTTATTGTTACTTTGTAAATGTAAAGAGAATTGGATAATTTTATTGTATATATTGTTATGTATGTATAGGGATATATTTTTATATATATTTGAAAGTTATATATATATATATATAATATAATAAAAATACTAACTATATATTATAAATAGCATAAATATATGATCTATTATATATATACTATATAGGCCAAATATGTATTTTAATATTTATATAATATAGGCCTAGCTATATTTATTTCATATGTAGTATAGGTATATAATATATGTATAGTATTATTGTATAATATATAATATGGTTATATTACATGTATTATATAGAATATAAAATATATAATAAATAATAAATATATTATAAGTATTATAAAAATATATAATATTTATATGATGTATACAATATATTTATAATATTTAATATCCTACATATTATGTAGCATAACTCACAATGAATGAGAAACTAAAAGACCCCTGGAAGACCAATGTTACGAATACGGGCAAATAGACTGTATTATGGAATGAGAATGGGTGGAGGCAACTCAACTTCACTTTATGTGTTAGACTGCTAGTGTCTTGGAGCAGTCCTCTTCATTAACAATCACGAATAAAATAGACTAGACCATTTCCGGGTGAAAGTTCACGAAACCTTTCTCACTTCTGTCTCTATCGAGTCTCAGCGCATGACTCACTAAATCAGCAGATCTAAAAAACCGCGCCAGTGACACTTGGTGGGGAAAATAATAGATATAGAGTGGTCCAGGTAGGTTATTGTTGCATCCAAGAGGGAGGAAAGGTTAAGAAAGGTGGGAAGGGTTAAGGAAGTATAAGAAAAAAAGTCTAAGCCTCAAGAATAGTAATCAAATAACAAAAAAAAAACTTCAACTTCTAGGCATGGAGAACCTAGCTAAAAAGAGAACAATCCAAAGATATAGCATACAGGACTGAAACATGAAGTAGAGAATTGATAATATTGGTCAAACAATATAATATATATAATATTTATCGCTTAAATTAAATGGTTTATATAAATAAAATGTTATAGTTTAAATCATTTATTCACGATAAAATTACTTATAAATTGTTTGGTATATTTCTGTCATATTCACTATAATATATATACCTAAATTCCATATGTAATTAAATTTAATAACTTAAAACTTAGTATATTCAAATATAAAAATTGAATCTTTTAACGTGTCATACTATCTAATTAAATGTATTTAGTTTATATAATTGGCTGTCCATTAAATAATTATAAAGTGTTAAGTAAGACAACTAAATTTCCTTTAAACGAGTTCTGCTTATCATCATTAGCATATAAAGTATTTCAACATTTTATTGAAGAGAACTGTTCTATAAATAAGAATAATTTGTTGGTTTGGATTATCAATATTATAAATAATAATTTTGTTAACTTATTTTTTTCTCGTGGGTGACCTGGCGGTCTAGGGGTAAGGTGTCAGACTTCTGTGCTGGCGGCCGGGGTTCAATCCTCGGTTCCGGCACAGATTTACCTGATTACCAAACCCTTCCTTCACCTCTGACAAGGCAACTTGTGAATGTGGGGAATTCCAGGCCCCCACCGGGGTTCGGATTCCACGTTAAACTGTAGGTCCTCCATTTCATCTCGCAATCACCCTACCATTACACATTAGCGTAAGTGCGTATAACCCGAACGGGTAGTAAGACGTGGTGCTAATATTAATAATAATAATAATAATAATAATAATAAATTTTTCTCGTTTTAGACATTCTGATATAATGTAGTAAAGCTATAAATCCGATTTGTAATTAACTTTCAGGTGTGGTAAAGTTTGTTTACTTTATTTTGAATTGTTTTAAGGGTTTTAGCTCATATGCCGAAATTTTCATTATATAAGTTATCACAGACAAAAATGTTTCACTGATTTACTTTATACTCTCTGATAAATAATATACATATGTTTATACTGAGAACATCTTTTGCTAAGCATTTACACCTTCTGTAAAACCATTGCTCATTAAATCTTTGATAAAACCTATAAAAATTAAAATATTCTGCAAAACTGTTGTAATGAATCTGAGGAACAAATTTATATCCATAGAAAATACTTTAGAAACAATTTTTCTATTAGAGATTAGGAAATAAATTTTAAAGATGGAAATTCTTTGTTAAACCACCGCTCTCTTTAAGATGAAATATTCTGTGAAACAACTGTCTCGTTGAAGATGATAAATGACCTCGTATTTATCGTGTCTTTTTTTAGAATGGATTGGTTTGTTTTACACGAGAAAAAACTTTAAAAACAAAAAAATGTTCTAAGAAACAATTACTCTATTAAAAATGATAAACCATTTGCTGTACATTTAAATGTTCCATAAGGCTATAACTCTATAAAGATTAGAAATTGCCTAATATACATCTAAATAACTTCAGAAAATATTGCCCTATTGAAAATGAAAAACAACTTGAGGTACATATAATTTTTTTTGTAATTTATTGCCCTTTGAATATGAGACACAACCTGGTATGCATATAATTAATGTTATGTGAAACTATTGCTCCATAAATGTAAGACACAGCCTCCTGTACATCAAAACGTTCTATGAAATTATTTAACTGTCAATATGTGAATTTCTTTCTTTCTAATGATGAGAAATTACATGTTGTTCATCTAAATGATCTATAAAACTCTTTATCTACAAATATTAAAAACAACCTGCTGTTCTTTTGATTAAATATGAGAAAAAAAGCTACTTTACATATAAAAGTTTCCTGAAACTATTGCTATATAATGATGAGAAACATCCTGTTGTACATCTAAATGTTCTATAAAACAATTTTTCTATAATGATGAGAACGAGCTTTCTCTAATTCTAAAGGTTCTCTGACCCTATGGTTCTATAAAGATGACAAAAAAAAATCTGCTGTACATATAATTAATGGTCGGTGAAACATTTTCTCCGTAAATATGAGAAAGAATTCACTGTAAATCTAAATGTTCTGTGGCACTATTACTCTACAAATATAAGAAACAATCTGCTGTACATATTGTATACACATTCTGTGAAACTATTTCTCTATAAAGATGTGAAAATCTTTCTCTCTAATGATGATAAACAATCTTCTGTACATCTAAATGTTGTGTAAAGATTGTTCTATAAAAATGAGAAACAACCCTCTGTTATTCCAAATTATCTGTAAAATGATTGCTTCATAAGAATTAGAAACAACTTGCTGCACATTTAAATGAAATTTGAAACTATTGCTTCATACATATTAGAAATATCCAGCTGTACATCTAAACATTCTGTGAAACTATTGCTCTATAAAAGTGAGAAACAACCTGATATACATGTAATCAATGTTCTGGAATACTATTTCTCCATTACTATTAGACACAACCAGCTGTAAATTTAAATGTTCTGTGAAAAAATATATCCATGAAGATGAGAAAAAAAACTTGCTGTACATCTCAATGTTCTGTGAAATTATAGCTCTTCTAAATATAATAAACAACCTAATGTACTGTACATGAAAATATTCTGTGTAACTATTGATCGATTGAAGATAATAAACATCCTGCTGTACATCTAAATATTTTGTGAAACTAATGATCGATTGAAGATAATAAACATCCTGCTGTACATCTAAATATTTTGTGAAACTAATGATCGATTGAAGATAATAAACATCCTGCTGTACATCTAAATATTTTGTGAAACTAATGATCGATTTAAGATAATAAACATTGTAATAAAAATAATATATATATATATAATATAATAATATAATAATAAACTTATAATATAATATAATATAGTAAAATAATAGTTTTAAATGAAAAAATAATGTATATTCTTTATCTATATAATTCGTGTTTTAGTTGGGCGCCACCCCTGGTATCTAGGGGAAAAATAATAATCAAAAAGGAACAATACATTTACCTCGGCTATAAGCTCAGTGGCACAACGACTCTCAACCTCGAGACCACTGGGTGAACTTAAAACAAAAAAAAAAAACATGAACAATTTAGATTTAAAAAAAAAATGGATTGTTGAAAAAAAATGTGATTAGGCTGCAATAAAAAAAAATGTATAAGAAAAACGATTGTTGGCACTTTTTGTGAATTTATTGTGGTTTCCCTTTTGTCCACATCCAAATCCTACCTATGGAATTCCGATTAATTATAATTCTAATTTAATAAAGTATAGCACAGTATTGTTGAGACCAAGAAGAGAAAAAATATATATACAATCAAAAAAATCAATAATTAGACATAACATATAATGTTAATTATTTTGTTGTATTAGTCTGTCCTTCTGGAAATAAGAGTTCTGGTTTATTAAGAAAAGAGAAAAGAAATGATTACAATAATCATTAATTGAATAGTTGGTTTGACCTCACCCATACTGAAAACACCATCTTCATAAATTTTGTTTCATTTGAAATTCTTCCACAATTTAAATAAACACAAACATTGCAGCTCTTACACACACTCTTAGTTTCCTTTATTTACTAATTTCACTTTAATCTTTCACCTTTTAACCACTATAAAAATAATTTAAATTGGGAGCCCACATTCATTTGGCTCCATCTTGGACCACCAAACCAGGAAGAAGTCTCTCTACTATTCAAAACCTTCTAATCTTTTTTCAAATTTAAAAAATGTTCTATTCCAAGTCCAAAGAGAAAACAAACTATGTATAAATAAAAACGAAAATGAATTGTTGGCTATAGACTAGTAATAAAATAAAAATGAAATGTAGGTTTAATATAAGTATTTAAATATAGCCAATTGAATAGGAATAATGTTTTTAATAAAGAATTAAATGTCTATTTCCTTCTGTCAAAATTAAAAATCGCGCTCGTTTTTATTCCTTCCAAATCACGAAGTTCACTCCTCACTCGTTTGATAGCGCTGGGCATGCGTTAAAACAAAGATGGCCGACCTTCAAAATAAATACAATCACACTTCTTAAAAGGATAATTAATATGCTTAATAAAAGGTAAGTGTTCTTCCTTAAATCAAAATTCCTTATTTAAATTATTTAAAACAATGTTTTACGTTGTTCCTTCCGTCCTTTTACATAATTTAATATATGTAAACATTGTCATTAGTCAGGCTGGCAACATGCCGGCGAGCTTAGAATATTTCACACGAAACTAAATTAGAAAATAAATTAGAAATTGTACATAAAAGTAGAAAAAAATAGGGAAATACAAGGTAGGGTGGCAAATAACATCATAACATCCTGCTGTACATCTAAATATTTTGTGAAACTAATGATCGATTGAAGATAATAAACATCCTGCTGTACATCTAAATATTTTGTGAAACTAATGATCGATTGAAGATAATAAATATCCTGCTCAACATTGTAATGAAAAAAAAAAGTTTACAGTGTGAGAGAATATGTATTATCTATATATTTTAATACTGTATATAATTTACTTTGTCTATTATCAAGTGTCTTCTGACATCTTATGCTGTAACAACAATAGTTAACATCAAGATGTATAAAGATTGTGTTTTGGTTGGGTGCCACCCCTAGTATATAGGAGAAAAATAATAATTAAAAGAAAAAAAAAATACCTCGGCTAATTCAGTCAGTGGCACTACGACTCTCAATACTCGAGACCACTGGGTAAACTTAAAACTAAAACATGAACAATTTAGATAAAATGGATTGTTGGAACAAAATGTAATTTAGACTACAATAAAAAAATAAATGTATAAAATAACAATTGTTGGCACTTTGGTGGATTTATTATTGTTTCCCTTTTTACCACATCCCAAGCCTACCTATGGAATTCTGGGTAGTTCTAATTCTAATTTAACAAAGTGTAGAACAGTATGGTGAAACAAAAAAATATATATAATAAAAAAATTAATAATTAGACATAAAAATGAAATGTTAATTAATTCTCTGCATTAGTCTGTATTTCTGAAAGTAAATGAATTTTGATTTTTATAGGAGAAAAAAATGATAATAATAATTTATAGTTAAAGAGTTGGCTTGGCCTCACCCCTGAATTAGTACATATTGACACCAACTTCAGAGATTTGTTACACTTTAGTAATTCGAATTCTTACGCAATTTGAAACGAAAATAAAAAATTTAGTTCTTGTACACACACTTAGCTTTCCATTTTACCACTTGTACTTTAATTCACAACCTTTAATTCACTTTAAAATAATTTTAATTAGGAGCTCCACAGATTTGGCTCCATGTTAAACCAACTCCGAAGAAGAAGACCTCGTCTCCTATTAAAAATCTTCCAAAAATCAAATTTAAAAATATTCTAATCATACTTACAAGTTCAAAGAGAAAACTAATATATAAAGGGTGACCTGGCGGTCTAGGGGTAAGGTGTCAGACTTCTATGCTGGCGGCTGGGGTTCGATCCTTGGTCCCGGCAAAGATTTATCTTATTACCAAACCCTTCCTTCACCTCTGACAAGATATCTTGTGAATGTGAGGAATGCCAGGCCTCCACCGTGGTTCGGATTCCACGTTAAACTGTAGGTCCTCCATTTCATCTCACAATCACCCTACCATTACACATTAGCGTAAGAGCGTATAACCCGAACGGGTAGTAAGACGCGGTGCTAATAATAATAATAATATATAAAAAAACAAAAGATAAAATGTTGGCTATGGACTAGGGGTACAAATAAATTAAAATGCAGGTTTAATATAAATATCGAAATACAACCCAATGAAGGTGAACTATGTTTTCACAAAAGAATCAAATGTTTATTTCTATTTGTCAAAATTGAAAAGCGCGCTCGTTTTGAGTTATTTACATAGGGCTTTGTTTCTTCTTTTATGATCAGATCCGCTACTCACTTGTTTGATAGAACTGCGCATGCGTTAAAAACAATCATGGTCGACGTTAAAAATAAATATAAGAGTTAAATCAACTCCTTAGAAGGATAGATAATATGTTTTATAAAAGGTAAGGGTTCTTCTTTAAATCAAAATTCCTTATTTAGATAGTTAAAACAATGTTTTACGTTGTTCCTTCCGTCCTTTTATTTCATTTAATAGATGTAAATAGTATTATTAGTCAGGCTGGCAACCAGCGTGTGGCCTAACTTCGAAGTGCTTAAGCAAAATCAAAATTTTATTGCATATTAACGCTCTATTAAAGTTGGTAAACAACATGCATTACAAGTAAATTTTCTGTGAATCTATGACGCTATTAAAGATGATGAACATTTTGATCGACACCTAAACTCCCTATGAAACCATAGCACTATTGAAATTAATAAACTACTTGCTGTACAAATAAATGTTCTGTGGAATTAGTTTTTTATTAAAGATGATAAGCAATCTGCTCCAGGCCCACACCTATACTGTTTATGAAAATCATTGATTTATTATTGATTATTATTATTATTATTATTATTATTATTATTATTATTAGCACCGTGCCTTACTACCCGTTCGGGTTATACGCACTTACGTCTAATGTGTAATGGTAGGGTGATTGTGAGATGAAATGGAGGACCTACAGTTTAACGTGGAATCTGAACCATGGTGAAGGCCTGGCAGTCTCCACATTCACAAGATGTGATTAATACACGTCTTGTCACATTGATATATTAAATATAATAAACAATATTGTGTACATCTAACTATTTTATGAAAATATTTCTCTATAAAGATGATAAACCACTTGCTGTAAATCTTAACGTTCTACAAGACCGTTTCTCTTTTATAACTAATCTTATCAAATTAACAATACATTTTTCTTTTATAGAAAAGGTGTTGTAATAATTAACATTTTTTATCTTGACATCATGATTAGTCTTGATGATTTATGTACACTTTAAACAAACAAATATATTGGATCTTACAATTCAGTATTTCCCCCTTTTTTGTACATCAATATATCTGCCCTTAAGGTGACAGAATAAACGGGTAGATGGAGTTAGTTCAAAATTGATATATTTTTATTATAATCCAATCTTACCTCAGTAAAGATTAGCTTAGTGAAGAAAGATTTTTTTTAAATTATGAATATTACAAAAATGGCTTATTAGATTTTATATAAACCAGATATGTAGGTAGTGATTTCAAGACGAATGACATTGAAGACTTTTTTACTGTTAAAAATAAATTGATCTAATAAAAGTTAAAAATAATTAACACTTTGGAAATATTAAATCTGTTATAGAATGGCTCTATCCACTTTCCTTAAAACTGTTGAATGGAGAGGAATTTACATGCTAATCAAGAAGGTTGGTTCATTTTTCTAAAGAAAAAAAAGAATGGATTAATAATGACTAATTATTATTACAATTTTTTTATGTATGTACCAATTTAGTTCAAATTTGATCTGCAGTTTTGCTTAATATTATGGAATTTTAAAATAAACTTTTCTGAGAAAACATTTTAAGGGTTAGTTTATTGATCAATGATTAAAAAAAATTAACACAAAATATTAGAAGGAATGTATATATGTGTTAAACCATTTACTAAATCTATAGCAAGTTAAAAGGACTTATGTACAATTAAAATAAATATAAAAATTTATTAACTGACAAAATATATGTAGGTTAGTTTACAATAGTTAAAATAGTTTTTCATTGGATCTCCTTTCATTAACAGGTACATATGCAACCATAATTATATACCTTTGTTTTCAAAACCACCAAACAAATAAATAATTAAGGAGTTAAAATAATTAAAGTGATTAGTTAAATCATAACGGTTGTTAATGCCAGCCCACAGATAAAGTATAACTATCTATATTTGATAAGATTAGTTTTTGAAGCGCTTGATGTTGACTTGATTTAAAAGGGAAGATATTTTCATTTGGTTAATTTTTTAAAGAATTAAACTCATTTCTGATTAATTATATAATATTTTAAGAAACTAGTGAAAAAATAAAAATATATAACTAAACATTTTTTAAGAGAATATTTTGTACAACCAAATCTGTAATTATTTTGTTATAAAAGACTTTGTAAGTATGATCAAACATAAAAAAAAGATTTGTTTGTTGAAAAACTATGAGCAAAGCACACGAATGTACTGCTAAATAAATGCCAAGCGATGGGAACCCTCATTTTCTTAAGATGTTTCACGAATCTATTGTTGATATACATGGTGATAAAACTCTTCAACCCAATATGAATTCCTATAATGGCTACACTACGTGGTAACTGAAGACACGACACAAAAGAAGTGGGAGTGAAGGAAAAAAAAAACAATAACGAGAGCTTCGCTCCACCGCCGTCAACTGTTCTAATGAATATCATTTGCATATCTTCCCTATTACTTTGTCAACCCCACTCCTTTCCAGTGGAGTTGACGGTTCACCCCTTTTCTCCTCTTAAGTTCTAGACTATACATCCCACACCCCCACCTTTTCACAGAAAGCTTCCTACTTCAAAACTCGGCAAACAGGAAGTAACTAAGAACAACGACTCCCTTCACTTTCAACCTAGCCCCCTACCCCCTAAATCCCTTTTTCATAAATTCCTCCCCCTCTCCGTTCCCTTTTCACAAACACTACTATGATTTTTTTTTCTCTTTGGATGTAGTATGGAGTCCTACAGTGTTTTATCCTCCACCCAAACAACACAAAAAAAGAGATACAATTGCATCAGTCCCTGCAACAGTATTTCAACCACTTTTCTTACCTTTGTCATGACGATCCATGGAACTATTCTACTTTCTCTATGTATATAAATTCAATTCGTGGCTGGAGTGTTGGTGACCGCTAGCAAAAGCCATTATATCTACTCTCATATATCAAATTAAATAAACCATATTATCTTCCAGACCATATGTTGAGTTGTTCTTACGTTTGGAAGTCAAACCTTCACATTCAAAATTAGTTTTTCTTTTGGCCGTTTTAACATTATTGAAAGAAAAATTATTAACATAGTCCTTTGGATTTCTTTTGGGGGGATGGGGAGGAAGTGGCTTCTGAAGTTCTGTAATTCACTTAAAAACGCTTTACCAACTAGAGCTTCTAAAAGGCCAAGTTCTCTTTAAAAGATTAATATAACGAATAAGACGAAACAAAGGCCGGTTAGTGGCGTCATACAAAAAGTTTTCGGTTGTATTTATGCTTAGTTTATAAACTAAAAACATTTCATTTTGAAACTATATATTGTAAAAACATGGATTAGTTTTGTAGGCAACTTTAAGAAGAAATTATTTTCAGGATATATATTTTAAATCTATTATATCATGCACTATAATTAGTCTTGTTACCATAACCACAAACAAAGAAATTAAAAGTTTTTTTAATTTATTTGTTTTTTCAAGTTGAAAAAGTAACAATTATACAGTAATTCTTTGGTAATTTTTATTGGAGCTTACCAACACTTTTGATTGATAATATATTGTTTAAAAAAATATTATTTCACCATAGGTTAACATAAGTGACTTTCAATCAAGATAGTTTCTTCTATCTGTTAGTTACCAAAACTCCAGTTGCGAATTGACTGTAGTTTAAAAATCCTATGGTATTTCTTTCTTCCTTACAATTTTTGTTGAGATTACTCTTGTAAAGGGTCGTTTTACACAATTGTTTTGTAGTTTTTTGGCATTAAATGTGCACATTTTAAGCCAACTGATTATATTAACACACAGCTCAGAGACTATATTTTTTAAATCCAAAACAATCACAAAATATTGTCCTTCAGCACTTAATTAATAACTGTGAGGAGGAAAAGCTCAAATTTACTTATAATAATATTTTTGGCCCTGCCAGAAATCCAACCTAGGATCCTTAGTTGCTGAAAATGATAAAGAAAATAGTGGTGACTTGGAGAAATATGGGATGGGAATACAAATTGATGGGGATTTCAAAAAATGAAGAGCCACTAAATGTCAAACTCTAAATAAGTATAAAGAAAGCATTGACCAGTTAAAACACCTGGGAAGTGTGCTGACCAAAGATGACTACTGCACCAACAAAATTAGGTCGAGTATCGCCATGTCCAAGAAAGCTTTCAATAAGAAGAGGTTACAGTTGACCATCAAGTAGAATTTGAAAATGAGGAAAAAACTGATAAAATAATAAATTTGGGTCATAATATTGTTTGAATATATAACCTATATTCTCAGGAAGATGGAAATTAAACACTTATATTTGAAATGGGGAGCTGAAAAAGACTTGAGAATATCAGGTGGATAGACAGGGGGACAAATAAACACATCCTAACAAGAATGAGTGAGAAGAGAACTATTTTAGATGTTATCATTTGATACAAAACGAACTTGAACGGACATATCTTTCGGAAGAACTGTCTTCTGAACGATGTCATAGAAGGAAAGGTTGAAGGAAAGAAGAGCTTAAGAAGATGAATGAATAAAATATTGGATGACTTGAAGGAATGAAGAAAATTCTGGGAGTGGAAGGAGGAGAACCGGTTGCATAAAAATTGAAAATAGAGAGTCAAAAGATATTGCACCAATGAAAATCTGAAATTGAAATGAAGGCTTGGTGAACGTTTACACATTTATTGTCATGTGAGAATGAAAGATTAAGAGTAAGAAGAAATGTCAAAATGTATTAAAGTGATGATGTTAAATACAAACTAGGTAAATAAAAGGTAGTTAAAAATGATTATAGCTACATTATAGAAATATATATTACATTAAAAATAAAAGCTTTGAGACTTAGTAGGTTCTAAAAAGAAGATCCTTCATAAAAATGGATATTAATACCGAATGACTATAATGACTGAGATAATAATTAATTAAAAATGTAATGATATAATATTACAGAAAAATTAAGAAAATATAAAATTGAAATAAAAACTACCTTTCAGAAAGAATGGTGACCTATAAAACGACATACTTGTATTTGAGAAATAAATATGAAAATGTAACTAGGATGTTTTTTCTACAACTTAATCGCCACTGTCTCTCTCTCTAAGTATAGTTCATAAAATATAAATTCTACTCATATTCAACATTATGTTAATAAATATGTGTATAACCAGAATAAGTAATAAGATACGGACATAGAAATAGAAACATTGCTCATATATCAAATTTACACTTTATATTGTAACGTAATTTGTCACCCTACCTTGTATTTCCCTATATTTTTATAATTTTTGTGAATTATTTCCAATTTATTTTTGTATGAAATT
Organism: Timema douglasi; assembly: GCA_901482245.1. Taxonomy (NCBI): domain Eukaryota; kingdom Metazoa; phylum Arthropoda; class Insecta; order Phasmatodea; family Timematidae; genus Timema; species Timema douglasi. Next base: position 232,165 of record CABEEJ010000404.1, on the reverse strand, counting down.
AAGGACATCAAAGTTCGGCCACTGTGTCGCCGGCCTGACTAATAATACTATTTACATCCATTCATAAAATAAAAGGACGGAAGGAACAAGGTATAACATTGTTTTAAATAATTTAAATAAATAATTTTGATTTAAGGAAGAACACTTACCATGTATTAAACATATTAATTATCCTTTTAAGAAGTTTGTACTATTATTTATAGTGAACGTCAGCCATGTTTGATTTCAACGCATGCGAAAATCTGTCAAACAAGTGAGTCTCGTGATTGTAATAGAAGGAAAAAAAATAAGAAACATGTCAATATGTAAATAACTCAAAACTAACGCGATTTTCAATTTCGACAGATATAAATAAACATTTAATTCTTTTATGAAAACATTGTTCACCTTCATTGGGATGTATTTAAATATTTATATTAAACCTTCATTGTAATTGATTTTTATCCCTAGTCCATAGCCAACATTTCATCTTTTGTTTTTATATATAAGTTTTTTCTGTGGACTTGGAGGTAAAGAATAGAACATTTTTAAATTTGATTTTGGAAGACTTCCTGAAGGAGACTGGGCCTTCTTCCTCGGTGTTGGTCTAACATGGAGCCAAATCTGTGGAGCTCCTAATTGAAATTATCTTTAAAGTGTGTTAATGGTTGTAAATTAAAGTACAAGTAGCAAAAATGGAAAGCTAAGTGTGTGCACAAGAACTAGACAATTTATTTTCGTTTAAATTGTGGAAGAATTATCATTAATAAAGTGAAACAATTTCTGAATTTGGTGTTTCAATATTGAATAATACATGGGTGAGGTCAAACCAACTCTTCAACTTTCAAGTCATGTGATTATTTTTTTCTCCTATCAAAATCAGAATTCATTTACGAACTTTCAGAAAGACAGACTATTGCAGAGAATTAAGTAACATTTTATCTTATGTATTATTATAATTTTTTTTTATTACAGATTTCTTTCTCTTCTTTTTTGTTTCAACAATACTATTTTATACTTTGTTAAATTAGAATTATAATTATCTGGAATTCCATAGGTATGATTGGGATGTGGTAAAAATGAAACAACAATAAATCCACAAAAGGTCCAACAATTGTTGTTTTATACATTAATTTTTATTGTAGTATAAATTACATTTTATTTCAATAATACATTTTTATCTAAATTTCTCATGTTTTATTTTAAGTATTCCCCAGTGGTCTCGAGTATTGAGAGTCGTCGTGCCACTGTCTGAACTTGCCTAGGTAAATGTTTTTCTCATCAGTAAGCTAATATAAATTAAGGGTTAAAATAAAAACCCTAATATTATCTTTAGGCATCAGCTATATGTACTAAGTATCAAATTTGAATATGTCCATTAAACTATTTCGGCTGGAGACTTGGTCATGTATATAAATGTGAAAATAGTATTGATACTTTACTAATATCGATATTTTCTTTTCGATATTAGTATTTTTACTCGATGCCTTTACTGATATGAGTACTCACATTTCGGTATCTGATCAGTATCGAAAGAAACAATTTTTTTTATCTTCACTTTTAAGATGAAATGTTGACTAGGGTGGACTGTGGGTGGACAAATGGCACTCTTTCTCAATCCTCACTCATTTTCTGCATGACAAGCAAGAAACAACTCTAGCATACAATATATTTTAGCTTATCATAATTAACAGCAGTTTTTTCATGTTTATTTATCAATACATCTTGACTGAGTGAGTGGAGACCAGTCTACTACCACTTTATCAATGAACACGGTCATCACCAAGGCGAATACATACATTAATTTAAGGGGTATCGGCGAGTAAATCCCCCAATATCTGTAGGCTAGAAAAAATTCTAAATTTTAAAATATTCTAGAAGCTATATTAAGTGTTTTTTATGGCAACATAACCTCCTAGCTGCTGAAGGCTAGGAAAAATTATAAATATTGAACACCTCTAGAAGCTATCTAAAGTTTTTTTGTAGCAACGTAGCCCTCAATTTCTGAGACTATAAAAAGGTATAGATGATAAACAGTTCTAAAATTGGAATTTTTATTTGTTGCAACACACCCCGTAACTGCCGAAGGCTAGGAAAAATTCTAAATATTAACTCCTCTAGAAGCTATCTGGAGTATTTATGGAAACATAACATCATAACTTCAGAAGGCTAGACATTTTTAAAAAAATATTAAACAGCTCTAGAAGCTATATGGAGTGTTCTTTATGGTAACACAGTCCCCTAATTTGTACTTGTACCTTAATTTTGATATTGTTTGAACCATTAAAAAATCCAAATAAATTATTTTCGTAAAATTTTGGGGGGCCTTGAACTCCCAAAACAACCCTGACTACAGGCTTGGTCATCACAAACTAAGCAAAATCAGCTTTGGATGAGCTCAATGAACTCACTCAACTTAAGGGTACCCCAAGCCAACGAAGCAGAAAAGTTTATTTGCATTGTTTAAGCAGATGAACCAAGGCAGGGCATCAATCCTTCTATGGTTTGTCAGTAGTTAATAATGAATCACTATAGAGAATATAAAGGACGAAGGAAGTTAAAAAATTGAATCTCCCAGAAGTGAATTATGGAGGTTTTCTAAGAAGTGGGATAGCGAACTTTTCTTTAAAATTTGTTTTAAAATATAAAAAACCATTATAATTCTCAGTGTTTATATAAACATGGAAATATAATTATTATTCAAAAGTTGAGATTAATATTAGTTGAAAAAATAGTTCCAGATTAAAATTTCGATACCGATTGTTACTGATATTGATACTTTACTTTCGACACTAGTACGTTATTAATATTTTTCTTCCAATACTTTTAATGAGTACAGTAACGATACTTTTATTTCGATACCACATCTTTAGTCATGAACAGAGATACATTGGGGCAAACAGAGACAGTCAAATATGGGGACAGACAGATATAAAGAAGATACAGACAAAGAGCGTCACGAATAATTGTAAGACCTAATATTTAGGTTAATAATGTATCATTGGGTAAATGTGGGATTACCACTTAACGGTGATAAATTTACAGCCAGGTAATGGATGTTGTGCCTATCCTTGTTTTACATTATATTAAAATATATATGAAGTTACGACAGGCCTAGCCAGCCAACAGTGGAATATATATGGCTGGAATAAAAATTACTGACCCAGGACACAGTTTGGAAATAGTAATAAATGTAAAAACTGACCAAGGCCACAAGCTGGTAACAGTATTAAATGTAAAAAAAAATCGCTTTGGAGGCCGCAAAAAATTCATCCTCCATAAAATGGTTGAGGTAGAATAATATTTTAACCATTAAAATATTTTCTCGATATGAGCAAGTAATATAAAGGTCCGAGTAGAATGACGGGGATAAATAAACTTTTATTTTAAATGTTTTTTTTAAGTATTTATTTTACTCTTCTACAAATTCCTTTCAGAAACAAAAACCTGATATTATTTGAATTAACCTGAGGCCATAGCATTGTAAAGCATTTTAATTAAATACATATATATGAGGATTAAACAAATACACATGTGTAAAAGTGTGTGTATGTATGTGTGTATATATATATATATATATTATATGTGTGTGTGTGTTCAAATAAAAATTTAATGTTATAAAATAAAAACCACATTCATAGATTTATTATATTGTTCAAATTTATTTCTATAATTCATAAAATTATTATAAAGCGTAGTCTTGTTAATATATTTATTAAAAATTTAATAGTTATTTTTCAATAAACAGTTAAATCGAACACCTATTTGTACTTCTATTTGAATTTTTATATATTTTTAATTGATATTAAATGTATCCCGAAATTATATTATTATAATTTTAATATGATTAACATAAAAAATGAATAGTACACTCCGTCGAGATTGAAAGGTAGCAACTTATAATTCACTGAGCCCACCAGGTATGATATTCCCCCACACATGACTAAAGAATATTTTGCCTAGCTACGCCCAAAACCTAAGTTATAGAAGGGCTTAAGTCATTAAATTATTTATTGAATGTTGGGAAGGAGTGATGGGGGAGGGGTTATGTCTTTTAGCGATGCCCGAATGGTTACATTTAATAAATTAATTTAACTTTATTGTTCTGATAATGATAAAATCAATAACTAATATTTACATACTAAGTTAATTAATATGTTTGCTCTCATTAACATACGGGCTGGTATTTTTTTTAGCTATTTAAAGTTTAACAACGTCAAACGTTATTTGGGCACTGTTGCCCTCATTGATTGGTTTTACATGGTAAAATAAAGCAAGTCTCCCCTTTTCCAGATTATGCATTACTGTTTATAGCTAATTATAAATGTATTAATGATTAATTATTATATTCCACACATGAAACGTAAATAGCATATTAACTCTAAAAGATTTTTACTTTATTTGTAAGAAGCTGAGCTTTTAAAAAAACTTCTATAATTTAAGGGTCCCAATCCTAATTTTAAATATTTTATATTATTTCCGCGTGGACAAAAAAATAAATATTGATAAAATCTCATCTATTGGACATATTTTAGTTATAAAAGTGAATTTATTTGTTTCTTCAAAGTTATTATGACTGTGTATAACTTTGGGGGAGCATAGTTCAATTCCATACTTAATTTAACGTTACCATAGCTGCTATAATATAACTATTAGTAAAACGCTTTAATAATTAACACTTTGATTAAGAAAAGGTGTGGTTTATTAAGATTTGCGTTGATTATTTTCCTTTTATAGTAAATTTAAAGTATAATGTTAAATGTGATTATTTTTGTCAAATCTGTTTTTTACTAAATCAATTCTGGAAATCCAAACAATAAAACTGGCCATGTCGTAGGCAAATAATAGTACAATATCAGAGTGAGGAAGTTTAAATGATAATTGAAGAGCAAAGATAAGTACTGTTTTGTTTTACGAGCTTAAAACCATTTTACATAATATCTCTGCTTTTTTAAGGTTTGGAATAAAAATATATTCAAGTAAAAATATATTGTAGTTTTGTACTATATTTAAGAATATCTCTCTATAGCCAAGTATACCTGGAATTTCACAACCTATTGCGGTGCATTTATTTCTATTCATTATGATGTCTCCTAGGAGAGGATTTCGCTTAAATACAGTCAGGGTTTAATTTTCTATTAAAGATACGGCCGGATTTATTTTTATCTGGAACCATTCAACCAATTGCGAGGTGGTTGTTACTTTTGTACTGGATCAATATCCAGGCAGGCTTTAGCATTATTTGTGTATAATCGTATAATCACGTGTTTCGGTGGGAGTCCCGGTGAAGGGTCAGGCGAATGTTTGTATACATTTATAGAAAAACACAATTACTGTGGGGTAGTTTTTATTATTTGTTAGTGTATTTATCCAGTCATTTTTTTAGTATAGTAATTATAATTGGGTGTATTGGTGTAAGTCCCGGTGAAGTGCCAGCCGGATATTTGTATATATCTATGGAACCACTTAGCTGATTTAAATAGAGGTTATTTTTTGTAGAATATTTATTCAAACAAGTTTTAGCATGATTTAATCATGTTTTGTGTTGTGAGTCTCGGCGAAGGACCAGCCGGATATTTGTCAACAACTGATTCCGTAGTTAATTGTTTTCTATAGGATATCAACCGGGAAAATTGTAGTATGATATACCTAGGTTTTGGTGTTTGAAACCCCGTTAGAGTTTCGGATGGATGTTGTGTATATTTTATCTAGGATATTTATAACCACATAAGCGATTGCAGTGTAAATTTTTTTAAACTAGGCTTACGTAGTTTTTATATACAGGCAGGTTTTAACATTAGTTTAATCAGGTGTTTTATTATGAGTCGCTGGAAATACTGAAAGGCCTAGCTATAATGGATTTTGTGGATCAGCCGGGGGATAGTACAATCTAGAGTGAACTATAGGATAATATTTTTAAGTAACATATTACCTATTTCAACCATATTTTCTACTAATTACTTGGGGGTGATGAATAAAAGAATACTAATTAAAGGTGATGTAACCACAATTGCTTGGAGGGAATTTGGGAAACAATTTAGGAAAACGTGTCTCAATATTCCAGCCAGGACTAAAATTCTGTTTCATCCATTACTGAAAATGAACGATATAAGATTTTGTTTTTTGTCCGCATGAACACCGAAGCAGTATAATGCACATTAGTTACCACATCTACTAGAATATTAATTTTACTTTGTAATTTTTGTTTAATATAAGATATTAAATATTTTATTTTGTGAGTGTTTCGAGCAGATATCACACTGGTCTATAATCTATTATTAACTCGGGGTTTCTTTTATATGTTCAATCAATGATGTTTTTACCAAACTGAGATTATCAACAACTTTCAGACCCGCCCCAGTGGCGTAGTTATCTAACGCGCTAGTTTACTGCTTAGTTCGATTGACAAGGATGTGGAGATCGAGTTTCTAATATCACTCGGGTGAGCTCGGGTAGTATTTCTTAAGTGGTTTTACAATCTCCCTCCACGCAAATGTGGGCTCCCTTCCTCTAACTTCAACCTTTCCAATTCCTAAACCATTAGAGTAATTAGTACTTAGGTGTATTACAAATGGGTAGTAAGACGCGGTGCTAAAAAAACAAAACAAAAAACCTATCCTCAAAAATTGCTTTAAACACTCTTTCCTTGTCCTCTTGATTTAAGATTGAATATATGAAGCTTACCCAAGAAACAGTAAAGTTTTCCTGCACTCAAACATATTAATAAATAGTTAGTTCTGTGTGTGCTGGCTTGCCGCGATTGTCCGCGTATAGAGTAAAATAGTTAAATGGCGCTTGTCTAAAAGGAGGGTTGGAACCTATTATTCCCTTCATCAAGTCATGCACTAGCAAAATACTGACAGTTTCTAATGCAGTTAACATTCATACATCTTCTAAACATTTATGTTTTGCAGTAAGCCAACAGTTATTACTCCTTCCAAGTTAATTTCGAGAACAAATAAATGATGTATTTTGTAGGTTGCATTTTATAAATATATTTGAGGTATCTGACGTGCATTTTCTAAACCGAGTGATAAAATCAGCACACTATTTTGTTACTATCCTAAAACTGTCAGTAAAATTAAAGAGCCAACCTTAAAGGTTATGTGGTATGGTACTTATGACCACCTCATTAATTTAAAAATCCTACCACACTGAATATTAATTTTCATCATTTTACTTTTTGGAATTTTGAAACCCAACCCCATCTTTACCAATTCACCAGCACTCCTTATATCAACTGCATATTTAATAATTGTTTTGTTATTTGAGTAAAAGCTCTAAATTCCTTGTAAATCTAAATTTAAGCATCACCTAAAAGGGATTTTCTTTTTAATTAACCAACGCTTACTTTTACTTCCCTTATTGTATACATTTGAAATCTTCGGACCGGTGTAATAATTTGGAGTGTTATTTATATAGTCTTAGAAAATTTCAGTTTTCTATCACACAGACAGTAATGGTTTAGTTTTGGAAATTGTAACCCGCTCCTTCCACCCCACAACCTTTACATATATCCTACAGTGAGTTATTTAATGTTAAGATAAATATTATTAGTATTTGGAGTTTTTTATCTACCTGAATGTCACATTTTAATTTTCTACTAACCTAATTTTGTATATGTTTATATCAACCCTCCCATTCCGCTTTTCCAAAGTCCCAATTGAACATTTAAGATTTTTGTATATTAATATTTATTTGGAGTGGTCTTCTAACGTTATTTCCAAATTTAAGTTTCATACCACACCTATGAGTAGTTGTTTACTAATAGTTTTTGAATTTATTGACCCTTCCACACAATTTTTGCCAATTCACTCTTAGTAATCTCCAATTTTAGTATGTATTTGTTAATATATTTTAATACTAAACCATAAATAAATATTTATTTTAGGCTCCCAAATTCCCGGAACCATATTTTAAAATTTCTTAGTTATAGATTATTATGTATTTGGGACTATTCTGTTACCTTCCTTACAAACAGAACATCAAGTTTCCGGGCCCTGGGCTTAGGTAAATATAGTGAGGAGTAAGTCAATGACACTTTTAAGACTCTTTCCACCCTCCCAGTGGATAGAATTGGCAAAAACTTTTGAAAACCCTCACTCAGTTCTTAAAAAGAACATTTATTTTAAATTTTAAGTATCTGTGTACCATGGTTTAAAAGATATATCAGATAAATTTGAGAATTTAAACGTCCCTTTTAACCTCTTAAATATTTAATTTGTCCAAAATCCCATATTATTGCTTGCCTAGGACCATAGAGTAATCTTCACGCAAAATTTAAAGTTTCTAGGCCTAGAGGTTGGGAAAATAGGGTTATAGGTCAATTATTGGGTTTTGACTTAAATATATAGACTCTAGGTTTACCACTGTAGTTATTTTTTAGCACCGTGTCTTACTACCCGTTCTATCTACACGCTATACTAGGTGGTCTTGAAGTAAAGCACTATTTACAAGCCCCAATGTTCGTGGGTTAAAACCGAGCTGAGGTAAACGAACTTTTCTTAAACGATTAAAATCAACTTTCTTCGGAAGGGAAGTAAAGCCATCAGCCCCATATCAATTGAGGCATGAAAAATAACCCTGGAAGGTATGTTAAAATACAATTTTTGTGAAATTAAGTGCATAACCAACTATGAATGAATAGCAATAACATCAACCCAAACTTCGGGTTGTTGACTAAAGAAGAATACAATAGATTACATCTTGGGAGAAATGCTTCAAAATAGTTTTTCGCTAAACAACACATAAATAAGTTTTATTCATATGGAAAGAACATTATTCTGTTAAACATAATAAACTTGCTCTATATATACATTTAAACCTAACTGTTCGTATATATTTAACAAACTTCAAAATTTCAAAAATAGTTTTAGATGTAAGCTACCATAAAATTACAAATTAACCTGTGAATGTAATGAAGTATATACATATATATTCATATATATATATATAGTCTATATATATTGGTTGGACCAACACACACACATATATATATATTGGTTCGACCCACATACATACATATATATATATATATATATAGGTTGGACCAACATGTTAATATATATATATATATTGGTCGGACCAACAGGGCTAAATCTAAACCTAATGCTGATAACTCAAGTGACATTATATACAAGTATTAGAACCAAATTTAAACTTTATAAATATCTCAAACTCTCAGGTCACCAACCATTACCCATTAACAAACGTATGAAATATTTGCATTCATCTTCCAAAGGCTCAAAATGATCATAGCTGAAAACCTCCATATCCAAAATGCCATACTTTACAATAAAACAATTTTAAATTAACAAACCAAATTCTAAAATCAATCTCTTATTAAAATAATCAGAAAACTAACTTAACATGTAAAATTCAAAAAATAATCTTCAATCCAAAACTTATGCCCTCCTCCCATAGTAGTTAAGACCTTTAAAGGCCAGCGTCGTGAAGATTAGGAACTTAACAACTTTTTCTTTTTGCCCTAATGCTTTAAACTAACTACTTCTCCTTGAACCTGTTTTGGTGGTTACATGGTCTAAGGCAACAATCTTAAAATAGAGCAGATTACCAATTGCAGTGAGTTTGAGGTTTGAATCCCAGTCGGTTATGTTTAGGGATGTCTTCCTAAAATTATTTTCCACTCTACATTCACGCAATTTTGGGTAAGCTTCGTCTAAATTAAACCTTCCTCATTCTTATCCCAATAGCATAGCTAGTACATAATATGTCCGCGCATATAACCTGAACAGGTGATAAAAAATTCAATTTATTAGAATATTGAAATTTGTCAGGCAAGTGGCATAAGTTAAATTTTAATTTTAAAATTAATGGTTTTAGTCTAATATAACTAGATATGTCATAGAATATGGCTGTATCCGTGACCAAGGATAGTTTCTCTAAATCATGTAAGGTGACCTGGTGGTCTAGGGGTAAGGTGTCAGACTTCTATGCTGGTGGCCGGGGTTCAATCCTCGGTCCCGGCACAGATTTATCTGATTACCAAACCCTTCCTTCACCTCTAACAAGACATCTTGTGAATGTGGGGAATACCAGGCCTCCACCGTAATTCGGATTCCACGTTAAACTGTAGGTCCTCCATTTCATCTCACAATCACCCTACCATTACACATTAGCATAAGTGCGTACAACCCGAACGGGTAGTAAGACGCGGTGCTAATAATAATAATAATAATAATAATAATAATAATAATAATAATAATAATAATCTAATCATGTAAAATAAAAATGTATTCATATTTACTAAATTTGTCTGAAACATTAGGTCTCATAGTCTTTTCTTACACCGTATAGGATGAACAGCCATGTTGTTTAAAGAACACTCTTTATGTGACGTCGCACTGTCATCATATAGCTTCTTTTCTTCCCTTCTCTCCCCCACAACCCGTTTCTTATTGCTCTTACACTCCCAGTAAGGATATCAGTTAATGCTAATATGCATAATGTCATCCCTTTATGGTCCTGAGTGTAAAGACTTGGAATCCCTCAACCATGGCGAACAGTAGCCCACGGAACTAAAGCATTGAAGAGGATGGTGCCTGCCTGGCTCTTTTGTGCCAAAAACGAGACAAAATGCAAAATTCAAGACGACATTCTCCTTCATCCATTAGGTGACGTCACCACTCTCATACTAAAAGCTCTAAGTTTAAATTACATTTATATTTTATCAGAAGTTTTTGTAGTTATAGTACTATTTTAATCTATATAACCTAGTTAGGATGTTTTTGTTTTTGTAAGAATTATAAAATATATTTATTTATCGTAGTTAAGTAGTAATTTAATATGTAACAGTCATTAAAGTCTTAGATTTTTTTAACAAACCCCCCATAAACACATTTAGCGTGTGTGGCATTTGCAAATGTATTGATGGGGGAGAAACGTTTTTAATCCGAATGCCATTATGTTCTAATTGCCTTTAAAAATAAGTTTTAGTTCCAAGTACTAATTAAAGTTTTTTTACTACTACGCTCTTAAAGTCAAAGATATTAAATGATTACTATTAAGACACAAGGATAGGATAATATAGTTATTTTAATAGTTAAGTGCACTCGCACAAGCTTAAAAATGAGGATGGTAAAATCAAAATTTTAAATCGCATTTTAAAAATATCTAGCAAGGATTTGAAATTCTACTTTTCCGTCACTCCAATTCAGTCTATTTATAGATAGACACCTATTTCGTGTGACCACTAATGCTGCATAACTCTAGATCACTCGTTGGAGGAAGGCTCCTAAGAGGATTTGCCCTCCTCCTTCTAGACCAATTAAGGTTTTTTTTAATTTAATTAAGTTTTAAATTTGTCAGTGTTAGTTTTTAAAACCTTTTTAATCTCACAGAAGTTATAGTGTTAAACAATACTTAAATAAGTGAGAAAATAAATTTTCAATATAAAGATCCATACCTAGTTGTTTTTAAGTCTTAATATATATATATATGACATCTGCCAGATCTCGACATAAAGACCGATCCTCCACCAGCTGTCGGCGAAGATGGTGCCAACTTTTACGGATATATGATGTTGAATAACACAGCCATTAATCTCAGTTTTTTAAACAAGATCCATTATTTTGTTCCTTCAAGTAGCTCCTCATTTGTTATTATGAGGCTGAGTTGACCCGTTTCCAGAACCACTACAGAAAAATCTGCAAGAGCTGAGGATCGAGTCTGGGACCTCTGGATCTGTAATTAGGAATGATGACCAATGCTAACGTCTTATTAAAACTCTTAAAACATTGTTTTATCTATTTCTACATTCAAATCACACATTCTTCTTGGGAGATGTGACATTTCTTGTAAGAGAAAACTGTTTCAGTTTTGGATCAATGTCTTGTACCGTCTCAAATTTTATTTTGGAGGATGTATGTGGACAGTATAATCTTGACCCCCCTGAATTATTTTTAGTGCTCATAAGTGAAAATACCAATAGTAGAGGTAAACCTTTATCACCAAACATAAATTATTAATTCAAAATATGTTGTTAAAAACTAGAACAAACGAAAAAAACCGTTTGAAACACTATAAAAGTAGTTTTTTTAAAATAATACGTTGGATTTTTAATGTATCTTTAATGCATTACAACATTTTGCAAATTTTAGTGTCGGTTTTGACTATTATTGACATATTATATATATATATAAATTAATTAAAAAAATATATCAGTTTATTTATATTAATTTAGGTAAATGAAATATACTTATATTAGGTTCAGTACAGTATAAGATATTTCTGTATATTTTTGGAATATCGCAGTAAATAAAGGCCTAAGTTTGAGAGACTTCTACTAGATTTCTGTCAAACTGATTGTGCAGCTTAATTTAATATATGTCTGGACTATCAGCATATTTAAAACAAATAAATAGGGACAATAAAGGTGGAGTTAATAGAAAATATACAAACATCCCCTAGTAGAGAGAATGGGACACTATTTAAGAAAGTAAAATTCCTCCACAACCAACCGAAATTCAAACATGAATTTCACAGATTTCCTCGTCACTAGTATTACTGGTTGTGGTGAGAGTGACTTCTTAAACCAGTGTTTCTCATCTTGGGTGCTACCACCACATTACATAAATAACTATGCAATAAAGATTATTACGTGTTAGCCTTATATGCCTATTTAGCAAAGATTTCTACAGGTAGAGATTTTTTGGGAAAATAGCCACACATAATATTCAATAGTTGTATTATCCTTTATTTGTGCATTGTACGTTGCCAGCCATCCTTAGGAATGAGAAAGTGTGGTATATATTGTGGTGAAAAATTACAAAAAAAACTTGTATTATATACATTTTATGTAGTTTTCTGGTTTAATATCAGTGTCTTACGAATCTTGTTTATGTAACAATAGTTAACATCAAGATGTATAAAGATTGTGTTTTGGTTTGGTGCCACCCCTAGTATATAGGAGAAAAATAATAATCAAAAAGAAAAACATTTACCTCGACTAATTCAGACAGTGAAACGACGACTCTCAATACTCGAGACCACTGGGGAATACTTAAAATAAAACATGAGCAATTTAGATAAAAATGGATTGTTAAGATAAAATGTAATTTATACTACAATAAAAATAAATGTATAAAAATAACAATTGTTGGCACTTTGTGAATTTATTATTGTTTCCCTTTTTACCACATCCCAATCCTACCTAAGGAATTCTGGGTAGTTCTAATTCTAATTAAATAAAGTATAAAATAGTATCGTTGAAACCAAAAAGAAGAGAAAAAATATATAATCAAAAAAATTAATAATTAGACATAAAATAAAATGTTACTTAATTCTCTGCATTAGTCTGTCTTTCTGAAAGTTCGTAAATGAATTCTGATTTTGATAGGAGAAAAAAGATAATCACATGACCTTAAAGTTGAAGAGTTGGTTTGAACTCACCCATGAATTAGTCAATATTGAAACACCAACTTCAGAAATTTGTTTCACTTTAGTAATTCAAATTCTTCCACAATTTAAACGAAAAATAAATAGTCTAGTTCTTGCGCACACGCTTAGCTTTCCATTTTTGCTACTTGTACTTTAATTTACAACCGTTAACACACTTTAAAGATAATTTCAATTAGGAGCTCCACAGATTTGGCTCCATGTTAGACCAACACCGAGGAAGAAGGCCCAGTCTTAATTACAATGAAGGTTTAATATAAATATTTAAATACATCCCAATGAAGGTGAACAATGTTTTCATAAAAGAATTAAATGTTTATTTCTATCTGTCGAAATTGAAAATCGTGTTAGTTTTGAGTTATTTACATATTGACTTGTTTCTTATTTTTTTCCTTCTATTACAATCACGAGACTCACTTGTTTGACAGATTTTCGCATGCGTTGAAATCAAACATGGCTGACGTTCATTATAAATAAGTCAACAAACTTCTTAAAAGGATAATTATTAATATGTTTAATACAAGGTAAGTGTTCTTCCTTAAATCAAAATTATTTATTTAAATTATTTAAAACAATGTTATGCGTTGTTCCGTCTGTCCTTTTATTTTATCTATAATATTATTAGTCAGGCCGGTGACAAAGAGGCTGAACTTTGAAGTCCTTAATTTCATACAAAATTAAATTGGAAATTATTCACAAAAAGTAGAAAATATATAGAAATACAAGGTAGGGTGGCAAATTACGTCAAAATATATACATACGATTTTCTACCAAATCATATCAGGCCTTTGATGGCAATGTAAGTGAAGTGAGTTGTGTACTCTATGCGGACACCCGGTGATCCTGAATAAAGGAATCGTCATGAAACCGCATAAGCTGAGCAGGGAAAAGTTAAATCCAATCATCATATATGAAATTCCTAAGAGTGGAGGAAAATACTATAATAATAAAAAAAGTAAGAGAGTGTAGTGAAAGACGTTATCACACACGTCATGTAGTCATCACATATATGACGATCTTTGCAATACTTTCCGGGACAAAACTCCCTATGTTTGATATAAAATCAAAAATATAATTCTGTATCACTAGACGAAATGAATTGAAAACCAAGGGAGACAATAGATAAAATAAAAGTATTTGGCCGGTTGGGAAGGGGTGGGGGTGGGGGGGGGGG
>CABEEJ010000404.1:134207-208932 GCA_901482245.1 Timema douglasi | reverse complement strand
GAAGTAAATAAATTGGGGTGGGGGGGGGGGCGGGGAAGGTTTCATGGAAAAGGTGGAATTGTGTGAACGATTAAGAAGTTTGAGTTTGAACTGGGGGTCCGGGTTTTATACGAATCATAGCACTGGGGAATATTAATATCGATAGTTTTGTAAACCTATCGTAAAGCAAAGGATGCTCTTTTACGCTTAAATTAATTCAATCATCCTCTTCTCTTAGATTTTATTGATACTATAAGTTACATACGAATATAGATAAATTAGATATTCTAATTTAAATTAATAAAATTAAAAATTTTAGTGGAAGGTTCATATCACACAGGGGTGAGATGTTGGAGTGCTAATGAGCGCGAGTTCAGTGCATTAATTTTCCAGTTTTTATAAAATAAAAATTTGTTGACCAAAATAATTCAAATATTTCTTTTGTAGAAACATAGGTTTTAGTTGTATGCATATGCTAATCTCAAGAGTTCTTGAATATCTGTCATAATCATAGCAAAATTTGGTGATAAGCTTTTTAAATAAAGATAAAAATGTGTCATTCAATTCCAGGAAACCTTTGGTAGATATTCAAAAACTGTTGAGATTAGAATGTGCATAAAATTAAACTCTATGTTTCTATAGAAAAAATATTTGGTTTATTTTTGTTTATGCTATAAAAACTTCAAAAATACTGCCCCAAACTCACGCTCACTAGAAACCCACCTTAAGGGTATTCAAATATGACTCATTAATCCTATACAGCACATTCCTAGGTCTAACGTGACCAACGCTTAAAATATATATAGGGCATAAGGGAAAAAAAGGGAAAAAACTCTTGTAACTCAAATTGGGTCAGTACTGCCATCTGTTGGACAGTAATACCTTTCTAATGCACTTAAGATTATGGTTAAGAGGTCTCTGACCCAATTAAACTACTTTTAAAAACCAATTTGCTGGAGTTCTTATGGGGTTTTAGATATAGAAGCTGTCATCCTGTAAAATGTGTGTAATGTGACTCGATCAATATTTCCATTGTACCTTTCATACGAGTATAACTCGTTTGAGCCTTCACTACAACTGCGTTGACGAATTACTACTATATAACGCATGTGCAATTGCTTTCAACCAATATAACATTGTAGCCTTGACGTAATCTAGGTCAGTAGAAAATTGGAGTTCAAACAAAACAAACCCATTCGACCTGAACCGCTTTTTATTCGTTTACCGGGAGATTTGATGACTCCCTAGGTTTGAATAAAAATACGGCCGTTTGGTAGATTATATTGGAATATCATTTGTACATGTTCATCCTGTAAGCTTTACTGTTCTTCAATATACATGCCACTAAAGTATGCAATCCATCGGTCTAGTTACAAAATACATAGATAGGTTAATTGAAAGTGTGTGCGCCTGATATACAAGCAACCCTCCAAGCGTATGTAGCGAGCTATAAACTAGGAGTGGATGTCAAACCACCAAATGTTCACTCTTCCATTAGACAATATTTTCTTTAACATCATTTGTGTTGTAACAACGTCTCACTACCTATTCAGGTAATACACTCAAACAACTAATTTCATACCCGCCTCGGTGGCGTAGTTGGCTAACGAGCTAGTCGTGTTGAGCTTGACTGCTGAGGACGAGGAGATCAAGGTTCTAATTTCGGTCGGGTGAACTGGGGGTGGTTTTCCACTCCTCCTCCACGCAAATGCCGGTTCAATTCCTCTAAGTCAACTTTCCCAATTCCTAATCCATTAGCGTAATTATTACTTAAAGCGTGTAACCCGAACGGGTAGTAAGACGCGGTGCTAAATGATAATAATAAAAAACTAATTTTATTTTTGTTAAGGAAATGGAAAGTTGTATTTAGAGGAAAAGTACCCTAAATATTTATAGAGGGAGAGTGGAGAACCATATATAAACGAACTCAATACACCAAACTGGGTTTTTAACTCTGATTTCACCGTAATCGGTGTTCCTGTCTATTGTGATAGTGACGCCTTGGGCCATTCGCCCATCGAAACGGGTCATTGCTTATTTAAAACTTAATACTTTGAATTATTTCAACTTACAACGCGAATGAGCTAGCTGCTTTTTGCTAACGAGGAGAGATGAGACGATTGGTTCATAGAACATACACTCACGCTAGTGTGGAAGCCCCCTCCAAATTCACCCAGTCAGAAATAAAAATATTCAACCCTCTCGTCAACGGTGATATCGTGAAATGCAAACTGTTAACGAATTTCAATTTTTATAAAACGGTGACCTTATTCAATGAGGCCAGGTATAGAAATCTAAACTCTTTATCTAAGGGGACTTTATGCAATGCCGGTTCAGCATCTTTAATAAAGTGGACAATGATTCGGGTAGTAATAAAATTTAAGTATTACAGATATTTAATTCTGATATATTGAAAGTAAATTAGTGTCGCCCGTGATTCTATTTTACCAAAAATAATGTGTAAACTCGAGTAATATAAAAAGGTTTTATTGCTCTGTATATACTAGAAACAAAAAAGCAATGAATATATCCCCACATTACTAAATTAATAATAAGGTTTCTTGTACTAAAATACATTTTTCGCAATGAACATATTTATAAATATACCTGATGAAGTAGAAATTCAATACATCCCTTGCTTGACTCCCATGAAATTTAATTCAAGAGAACAACTCTTAAATATTCTCTAAAAGATTGATATTGCTTTTTGTTGTATTAGGTTTCAGATGATAACTTCTTCTCCCTAACCCCAAACTCCACCAAATTCTGTATTACGTGCATGGAAAACTCGCAATAAAGATCCTACACAACCGTAATCCTTTCCTTGCAGCTTCTAAGCACGCTTCCGGAACGAAAAGAAAAAAAATGGTTGAGGTGGAGAGGGTACCACAGTGAAAAACTTGCCATCTTCAAAACCCAAACTTTCTAAATCCGGCTTGTGTTATATTGTATTAAACCGTTGTAGGTGTATATTGCTTCATAACAATACATAGAAAACTAAGAGGTAAAGTTATAGCCATAACTTGCATGTACACTCCGTTTGCACTGAAAGGTAGCAAAATTAACTTGAACTGATTTTACCCCCATTGTGGATCCGGGCAAGGGAAAGCTTGTTTGTGTGTTCTTTCTTAACCACATCTCACTACCCATCCTGATTATTCGAATATAATATTAATTATATTGCATAAATGTAATAGTACTAAGGAATATATAGCTTAGAAGAGATTCACCCTAAATTATGTGGAAGCATAGTTGGAGAATCATATAGAAAAAGCCATGTGATTGTACGTATCCCTATGTCGTGTTCGTTTTCGAGAGCCCTTCAGGGCTGGTGTTAATGTTTGTCCCTCTATGTTTCTCGTGCTTTATTCATGTTTGTATATATATTTTTTAATGAAAGAAATAAAACCAAACAAACAATATATAAAAAGCCACCCTCCACACACCCAGCCTATATTCCAACTGAGACCTCCCAAAAAAAAGTGAATAAGATTAAATGTAATTATAGTTTAGACTATGTACCCATCGACATATATTTGGTATGCTTGTTATCTTTGATAATAAACTTAGTGTATAGTCTCGATGAATGTTGACAGATGAATAGAAATACAGTTTGACAGATGTACAGATGGATGGACAGATATATAGAGAGATTGACCGATAGACAGCCAAAAATGTAAAACCCATCTTTTTTAGTTCAGGGACAGGGAAAACCTTAATATTCAACAAAATATCCAAGTCAAAAATTTTCCTGAATAAAATAATTTTTATGTAGTAAATTATGCATTATAATAATATCGATATCTTCCTTATTTGATTGTTTTCTACAAGATTATTTTCGCTTTGATCTTATAGATACTATAAAATAATAAATTCTATCAATGCTGAATTCAAATAAAGTGTTTGTATTTCCTAAAAGTTTTTCATAACAGAACCTAACCTGGTTGGTCCAGGGTAACATACATTTTGGTTTTTACTGTTGAAAAGCTTCTAAACAGTTCAATATATTTTATCCATCACACCAATATGAATTGTAGCTTGGGCAAGTAATAGACCTACCTACCTCACTTTCATGGATCGCAAAAAATATCCTCGTAAAGAATAAGTACAGGATGGTTTTGGAAGGTTTTTAATTGACAGAAAAGGCCAATACATATTCAATCCCTTATATGCGCTCTCATCTTATGTAAAAAAATATGTTTTCTAACAGATAGGTCTAGATTGGCATTACAGCATGATCAATTATTTATTTTAAAATAAAACATTGTGCATAGCGAATGGATTTAAAACATTTATTTGAACAACCCACTTGAACACGTTGTCTAAGTCCTGGATCAGCGTAACCTTAATGTCCACTTAACGTTCACTTAACTTTCATGTAACGTGCCATAAAGGTTCTACTTGTGTTTTTAACTTAAAAGAGTTGGCCAGGCTAAAACTTTCACGTTAAGTGAACATTAGTGAACGTGTTCTAGCAAGCCATTAATATTGCTATCAGCATCAACATTGCAATATAGTACTTCATTTGTTCGTTTAGTGACGTCAACAGGGATATTTAGTATTTAATCTGTTCGTTTATGGTAAGCAGATGGACACTTTGGTAATTTATTTTCTTTGCGTTTCGTGAACTTTAAAACGTTGCAGACTCTAGTTAAACTTTATTTTGTATGGATATATTACAGTTACATGTAGTCTAATTATCTAGACAGGACTGGGTTTCATTTC
Organism: Timema douglasi; assembly: GCA_901482245.1. Lineage (NCBI taxonomy): Eukaryota > Metazoa > Arthropoda > Insecta > Phasmatodea > Timematidae > Timema > Timema douglasi. The sequence continues at coordinate 204,228 of CABEEJ010000404.1, read as the reverse complement.
AGTGAACAATTTGTGTTAACAAACAGTCCAAATTCATTGTTTGTGTTTTCTAGAGTTGGTACGTTAAGTTAGATAGATCCTGAGCAAAAACTAGTTTCTTTCCGTTAAATGAACGTTACATTAAGAAAACACTATGATAATACTGGAATAAATCGTTAACTTAAAAATATAATATTTTTTTATGGTGATGGGAGTGTCAAAGTTTGAATATCACCAGAAATAATCTATATTATTAATCATACAAATGAAAACACCAAATAATAGATATACTAATATTTATAACATTTAAAAAGGGTTGAGAACAAATCATATATTAAACACGCTATCTAATTTAATACAAGGAGATCCAGCTTTTTCATTCCTTGGGCAAAATCTTATTTTAAGAATGTACCACAGGCCTCAAACATTTATTTAACAATATTACTATTAATACTTATTATATAAATTGTATCTATCCTTAAAACTTTACTTCCAAAAATAGATTATTAATCTCATAAAAAGTATTATAAAAGATGAACGCACGCACGCACGCACACACACACACACACACAGAGAGACACACACAAAAACACACACACTTTAACAAAATAACTTATTATATATATATGTTTATTAGTTAAATATATATATATTTATTGGTTAAATAAATATATATATTTATTGGTTAAATAAATATTATTATATTTATATTTATTAGTCAAATAAATGCATTGTAAAATAAAATCAGACATTTTCAAATACATATTTTTGTTTGAATCATTAGCTATTTCACATCTGTAATCGAGAGTATCCCCCTAATTTTCCTCCAGAATATCGGACAACACTATTTTAAAATATTAAGATATTCATCCAATAAACCGACCGATGAATCGTGTTGTTTTAGTTTTATAAACAAATTTTATACAGTTTTTGTAAGAGAGTTGTCTGGAGTTTAGACAGTCAATTCAAGTCTAAGACTCCTCGCTGGAGTGAATTCAAGCTCTCACGAAGGCTCTGGGTATAAAATGACGCCTTGTCGGACTTTCGCTCCACTTACCCCTTCGGTGATATATATCCTGAGGACATGGGAAGGCAGGAAATGGCTCGAGGATTTCACTGCTCATTTGCCGCACATGACACGTCACCGAGGGTTAGAACTAACGAGCACACTTACATCTGTATTCACTGCGTCATTCTTGTGTGATCCAGGGAGGGTAAGTCTAACAGACACCCTCTCTCTGAGCTAGAGTTCTTGGAGTGTTTGGTGACCTGCTCAGACACTCCTTGTATTAACTGCTATATTCTTGTACGGTGCTAAGAGGGTAAGTCCAACAGACACCCTCTCTCTGAGCTATAGTTCTTGGAGTGTTTGGTGACCTGCTCAGACACTCCTTGTATTAACTGCAATATTCTTGTACGGTGCAAAGAGGGTAAAACTAACAGACACCCTCTCTCTGAGCTAGAGTGCTTGGAGTGTTTGGTGACCTGCACAGACACTCCTTGTATTAACTGCAATATTCTTGTACGGTGCTAAGAGGGTAAGTCCAACAGACACCCTCTCTCTGAGCTATAGTGCTTGGAGTGTTTGGTGACCTGCTCAGACACTCCTTGTATTAACCGCAATATTCTTGTAAGGTGCTAAGAGGGTAAACCTAACATACACCCTCTCTCTGAGCTAGAGTGCTTGGAGTGTTTGGTGACCTGCACAGACACTCCTTGTATTAACTGCAACATTCTTGTACGGTGCTAAGAGGGTAAGTCCAACAGACACCCTTTCTCTGAGCTATAGTGCTTGGAGTGTTTGGTGACCTGCTCAGACACTCCTTGTATTAACCGTAATATTCTTGTAAGGTGCTAAGAGTGAGTGTTTGGTGACCTGCACAGACACTCCTTGTATTAACTGCAATATTCTTGTACGGTGCTAAGAGGGTAAACCTAACAGACACCCCCTCTCTGAGCTAGAGTGCTTGGAGTGTTTGGTGACCTGCACAGACACTCCTTTATTAACTGCAATATTCTTGTAAGATGCTTAGAGGGTAGACCTAACAGAGACCCCCCTCTGAGCTAGAGTGCTTGGAGTGTTTGGTGACCTGCTCTGACACTCCTTGTATTAACTGCAATATTCTTGTAAGGTGCTTAGAGGGTAGACCTAACAGACACCCTCTCTTTGAGCTAGAGTGCTTGGAGTGTTTGGTGACCTTCTCAGACACTCCTTGTATTAACTGCAATATTCTTGTAAGGTGCTTAGAGGGTAAACCTAACAGACACCCTCTCTCTTGAGCTAGAGTGCTTGGAGTGTTTGGTGACCTGCACAGACACTCCTTGTATTAACTGCAATATTCTTGTACGGTGCTAAGAGGGTAGACCTAACAGACACCCCCCTCTGAGCTATAGTGCTTGGAGTGTTTGGTGACCTGCACAGACACTCCTTGTATTAACTGCAATATTCTTGTAAGGTGCTTAGAGGGTAGACCTAACAGACACCCTCTCTCTCTGAGCTAGAGTTCATGGAGTGTTTGGTGACCTGCACAGACACTCCTTGTATTAACTGCAATATTCTTGTACGGTGCTAAGAGGGTAAACCTAACAGACACCCTCTCTCTGAGCTAGAGTGCTTGGAGTGTTTGGTGACCTGCTCAGACCCTCCTTGTATTAACTGCAATATTCTCGTAAGGTGCTTAGAGGGTAGACCTAACAGACACCCCACTCTGAGCTAGAGTGCTTGGAGTGTTTGGTGACCTGCTCAGACACTCCTTGTATTAACTGCGACACTCTTGTACGCTGCTAAGAGGGTAAACCTAACAGACACCCCACTCTGAGCTACAGTTCTTGGAGTGTTTGGTGACCTGCACAGACACTCCTTGTATTAACTGCAATATTATTGTACGGTGCTAAGAGGGTAAACCTAACAGACACCCTCTCTCTGAGCTAGAGTGCTTGGAGTGTTTGGTGACCTGCACAGACACTCCTTGTATTAACTGCAATATTCTTGTACGGTGCTTAGAGGGTAAACCTAACAGACACCCCACTCTGAGCTAGAGTTCTTGGAGTGTTTGGTGACCTGCTCAGACACTCCTTGTATTAACTGCAATATTCTTGTACGGTGCTTAGAGGGTAAACCTAACAGACACCCTCTCTCTGAGATAGAGTTATTGGAGTGTTTGGTGACCTGCACAGACACTCCTTTATTAACTGCAATATTCTTGTACGGTGCTAAGAGGGTAAACCTAACAGACACCCCACTCTGAGCTATAGTGCTTGGAGTGTTTGGTGACCTGCTCAGACACTCCTTGTATTAACTGCAATATTCTTGTATGGTGCTAAGAGGGTAAACCTAACAGACACCCTCTCTCTGATCTAGAGTTCTTAGAGTGTTTGATGACCTGCTCAGACACTCCTTGTATTAACTGCAATATTCTTGTACGGTGCTAAGAGGGTAAACCTAACAGACACCCCCCTCTGAGCTAGAGTTCTTGGAGTGTTTGGTGACCTGCTCAGACACTCCTTGTATTAACTGCGACACTCTTGTACGGTGCTTAGAGGGTAAACCTAACAGACACCCCACTCTGAGCTATAGTTCTCGGAGTGTTTGGTGACCTGCTCAGACACTCCTTGTATTAACTGCAATATTCTTGTACGGTGCTAAGAGGGTAAACCTAACAGACACCCTCTCTCTGAGCTAGAGTTCTAGGAGTATTTGGTGACCTGCTCAGACACTCCTTGTATCAACTGCAATATTCTTGTAAGGTGCTTAGAGGGTAAACCTAACAGACACCCCACTCTGAGCTAGAGTGCTTGGAGTGTTTGGTGACCTGCTCAGACACTCCTTGTATTAATTGCAACACTCTTGTACGGTGCTTAGAGGGTAAACCTAACAGACATCCCACTCTGAGCTATAGTTCTTGGAGTGTTTGGTGACCTGCTCAGACACTCCTTGTATTAACCGCAATATTCTTGTACGGTGCTTAGAGGGTAAACCTAACAGACACCCTCTCTCTGATCTAGAGTTCTTGGAGTGTTTGGTGACCTGCTCAGACACTCCTTGTATTAACTGCAATATTCTTGTACGGTGCTAAGAGGTTAAACCTAACAGACACCCTCTCTCTGAGCTAGAGTTCTAGGAGTATTTGGTGACCTGCTCAGACACTCCTTGTATTAACTGCAATATTCTTGTAAGGTGCTTAGAGGGTAAACCTAACAGACACCCTCTCTCTGAGCTATAGTGCTTGGAGTGTTTGTTGACCAGCACAGACACTCCTTTATTAACTGCAATATTCTTGTACGGTGTTATGATGGTTATCCTAAAATAAATCATGTATTAAAACAGATATATACTAGAATAACCATCATTGAGGTTCATGTGGACCAAGGCAATGTGTTAATTCATCTCGGTTTGAGAGTGATTGACATGTCAAGTTACAATTATCTTCTTGGGTTAGTAAGGTTGTTTTATTTATTCATAAATAGCTTCTACTATCCCGCCACACCATTGCGACTAGATTTTCTGTATAGTAAACTTACTCATCCATAGCTTATTAAGGTTAATATATTCAGATATTCCTGGTAAGCAGTAAGATGCACTGCTTTAATAAAATGATATTACCACATGACAGTAGGCATAGGCCTATAAAAACTACAGTATGTTGTCGTGGTTCATAATTAACAAAGTCACATATTTACCATTTCTAGTGTTGATGTTAATTTATCGATATTGAAACTATTTTTATAGTAATTAGTTGTTAATTACATAAATATATGAAAGTTAATCACTTAGGTTGATGTTATTATAATTTACCCTTCTCATTTGTCAAATACTCTAACTTTAAGAATTCTCTCTCGCAAAAAAAAAAGTACTGCTTATGACGGGTAGTGTGAGGCTATAATCCTGGTCGTGTGTACTCGTTAGTTATTCATTAATCGTTTTCCACGCAAATCGAGCTAAAATTTATCTAGTTTAGTGCTTCCTAAACCACAGCACATTAGTGTAAATAATTCATATAGAATAAAAATATTCTCTATGGCTAGAGAGGTGTGGTGAAAAAAATTAATATTATAGCTTATCATTTCATTACAACTGTAGATATGTTCAAGTCCAAGGATCAAGCTTCATTGCAAGACCTTTATGAATGATAAGGCCCTACACGGGGGTAGAGGAGTGAATTATTACAGCACTGGTAGGGTAGTTTCCCTCTTAATGAGGAGTTGGCGTGAAAAAGGATATAGAATTACGTAATTTCTTGAAACAAATCACTAAAATTAAGATAATTTCATAAGTGCTCTTTATTTTTGCTAAACACATTGTGATATAATTAGCATACTAACTTAATTATGAGTGATAGGTTATATGCGTCATAAGATATTAGATATAGATTCATATGAAATATCAAGGATCAATGTTTTGGTAACTAGGATTACTACCCCCCTATTGGGGTTTGTAATACATAGCCAGGGTTAAAACTTTTTAAGGTTTGAAATTCCTTTATGTTTACAGATTTTATAGACTAGAAAAATATACATTTTTTCCAATATTTTACGTGAGAAGATTTATATAAAAAAATATCGCTATTTTTACGGTTTTCTAATGGATTCTGCACACAGAAATATAAAACTACAAATATGTTGATTCAAAATAATAACTTACGCATTTTTTATTCAACCTTTGAAAAGTACTACAAAATATCTCAAAATTTCCCTAGCGTGTCTATGTCACACCAAATTCAACAACTTTTGTAAGATTACCATATTTACCAGGTGCGTAACAATCCTGATAATATACATTTGATAGTAAATTAAAGTAAAGGTGGGGCAAATTTATTGTTGTGTTTCAGGGTGTTCGAGTTGGTATTTTTTCACTTTGAATCGAGTTTTAAAAGATTTTTTATATTTTCGATTAAGAATAGTATAAGACAATATTGGTACAATAAATATTTCAAGCGGAATTTCTTTAATAGACCCATGCTTAAACCCTACATAAGTTTAAATATATTATTTAGATTATACTTTGTTGTGAAAAAATATATCATTATAAAAATATGAATCTTTATATAAATTTAATATATTTGAACAGCTATTTTTTAATTAGACAAACATAAATATTGAGGTATTTTATTTTCTATGAAAGTATATCTTAAAATTGAATAACATTAAATAAATTGGGACTTTTAAAATTAAAAAATCTAAAATTCCAATATTCAAATTTTTCAATTTTGATAAAAATCTTCAAAATTATTTTGAGCAATTATTAAATCTTGCCTCAGGCGCGAATTTTCAGGACCTCTTGTGTGTATTTTATAGACAACCTAAATTTGTATTAACATGTTTAATTACTGGTTGTTTTCATTGTGCATTAATACATTATGTATGTATTCCCAATAAAATATATTGACGGGTTGTTGAAGAGAAAGTAGAATTTTGAGTAAATATACCTTCAGTTTATTGGAGGAACCCCCCTGACATATAACACAGTGAGATTCCCTAAACCACGCCATCAAGGCAAAATATAAAAGTTGAGATTCAACCTGTCCATCACTGGCGAACTAAACTTTTGAGTGTTTGACGCCCTGAGCCATGTGAACACCTGTGCAGGTGACAAACACTCGTTCTGTTCAGTGTTATTCTATATTTCATATGTGCGAAACAGGCTTATAAACAGTGCGAGGCATCAGAGAGACTTTCTCACTCTTCTATGAAATAATTAACACTGTTTCAGAAATATACCATTCGTTCCATCCATGTTCAACTAATTATTTCCCAATTCTCTGTTTAGAAAATTAATTTGCCTATATATATACAAAAATAATGATTTTATGAGATATATATATATATATATATACTAAAATAATGATTTTATGATATATATATATACTAAAATAATGATTTTATTATATATATATATATATTAAAATATTGATTTTATTATATATATATTAAAATAATGATTTTATTATATACATATATATACTAAAATAATGATTTATTATATATATATATACTAAAATAATGATTTTATTATATATATACTAAAATAATGATTTTATATATATATATTTATATATATATATATATATAATGATATTATTATATATATACTAAAATAATGATTTTATTATATATATACTAAAATAATGGTTTTATTATATATATACTAAAATAATGATTTTATTATATATATATTAAAATAATGATTTTATAAACTATTACTTCGAATACAAGCGGATACATTTTTTAGTCTTACAACTTTATACTTAAAACAGAATTCTTATTTAAGAGTTGCGAATATATAACCAAAAATTGGAAATTTCTGGTTATATTAAGTATCCTCAGTCAATTTCATAGGAATTTGAGATGTGCCATTTTGTTTTTAATGTTAAACAAAGCCAAGATACGAGTCTAAATCCATTATAGAGCCGATTTCGAGAAAATATATATCTCTTCTGCTTTTCCCCATAAACAATCTACCCTTAAATTTAGGGTCGGATATATATTTATATAGTTACATCCGGAGAAACTTATTAAAACCCTAAAGACAAGATATTAGCCTTATCTGTAAATGTGTTCTGTCTAGTATTAGTAATAGACAGGCGGCATAGTGAAAGGAACATTTTCTGGTTCACGGGTCATGAAACGTCAACATCCATCAATATCTCGGGCTCACTTCTTTCGACGATCACGATACATTCTCTCTCCAAGAGGTCTCGAACGAGAAATATTAAACAACTTTATGTAATTATCTATTTTTTATAACTTAGATGTAATAATTAAAAATACCCCAGTATTTTTATTGAAGCATTTAAAATCAAACTCAATATTGAAATGATATCTTATATGCTTTATTGCATAAATACATTAATCTTAAACTTTAACATAAAATAAAAATTTTAAGAAACAAATAATTTCACAGAATTAAAAAGTATATATAAATATTATTTCATCGTTAACGTAACACATTAGGCATCGCTTTGTTGTGACTACCAGAGGTAATCTCATAACAGTTTTTTCTGAATATGGTATATTATTTAAAATAAAATAAGGACAATTGTTGACTAAAACTTGTTTGGAATTTTATACCTATTATCTATACACTGTAAGAAACAAATTATTATTATTTAGCACCACGTATTACTACCCGTTCGGGTTATACGCTTTAAGTACTAATTACGCTAATCGATTAGGATTTGGGAAGGTTGAATCAGAGGCAGTGAACCCACATTTGCGTGCAGGAAAAGTGGAAAACCATTTAGGCAAAACCATCCTCAAGTCCACCCGACCGAGATGAGAACCTTGATATCCCCGTCCTAAGCAGTCGAGCTCAACACGACTAGAGCGTTAGCCAACTACGTCACCAAGGCGGGTAAGAAACAATCTAATTAAATTAATATAATATAGGATTACCTAAAATCAAGTTAAATAATAGAAAATTCAAATTTTGTGGGCAACAATTTAATTTTTTAGGAGAGTGAGTTTATATTTCAAAGGTACATTGTGAACGTTATTATGTTATAGAAATGTGCAGTATTAAATGCCGTTTCAAATATCAAATATAAAACTGAAGCTTAGCTTCTGAAGCACGCATTGTAAGACGTAATTACGCACCGTTCATTCTAGAAGGGAGTACAACAATAGCTGTTGCGGAAAGCAATACACAATCAAACAAAATGTAACTCCTGAGAGTTAATTTTATTTCCTTGGAATTTTTCCCACTTAGTGATCAATTTTAGAGCAGCAGTCTGTTGAAACACGGAAAGAGGGGAAGGGATGGGATGGAGGTGAGGTTAATAATAGACTTTCAATTCTTCCTCCAGTACGTGTTGGGTTGAAGTGAATAACGAACACTGCGCTCAAGTACAGTGTGAAGCAAGAAATGTTACACACATATATTGCTGACAACTGGGACTTTTCACTCTTTTATTCAAATAGTATAAGAGTGAGGAAGGTAGAATATTTAAGATAAAGTGCCCAAGTTTACTTTGAGGGAGAATGGTAAACCATTTAGACAGTAAATTATGTCGTTTTGCCTAATAATCAGACCGTACAATACTGACAACCTTTTCAACTGGCCCACGAATGCGGGCTTAAGGTGGAGGTTTAGGGGACCTTCCAGGTTAGGGGAAGTATATATTTGCATTATTCATAGCAAAAAATTGCTTTGGTCAAAATAAATTAAATATGATTCCAGTAAGAATATAGGATTCAATATTCTTCAATTAGTATACTCAATCCCATTTTGTGGCTATATGGTCTAAGGCACTGCTCTCACAATAAACTCGAATACCGAAGACGGGGAGATCATGGTTCAATCCTGGTCGGGTGTACTGAGGGTGATTTTTCTTAAAGGGTTTGCCACGCGATCTCCATGCAAATGAGAATACACTTCCTCTAAATCAAAGCTTCTTCATCCCTAGCTCATTGGTGTTATTAGTACATAAGCGTATAGACTAAATGCATAGAAGTACGCGGTTATAAAACAAGTATCTTTAACAGTTCTTGAATTGCTGTCAAAGGTATCTTGAAATTTAATGACAACTTATATCTTCATTTAAAGAGCATGTCATCTAATTCCACTATTCAAGACTTGTTGAGATCAACTTATGAATACAGTTAAACTATATGATTGTATTGAAGCATTATGCTATTTATTTTGGCCAAAAATATGTTTTAATATACAAAATACAAAACACTGACCTTTTCTTGCATTAACTGAACTCCCACTTTAAACACATTAGTATGGTAAGGGTTAAGAAAGTACCATTTTCGTGGAGACGATTGGGAATTAATTAAGTAAAGAAACAAATCTCTAAACTAAACTGGGCCAGAATTCAAACCATAACCTCTTCGTCACAGACGAATCCGACTAATATTTAAATAAAAAATCTAAATCATATTGAGTTACGCAGAGTAAGCTAAAAATGTATAATTAAAACGAAATATTCTCCCTGAAACTGCATAGTAGGGGACTGGTCAATTTTTAATTGTTGTTGAATTATTCTAATTTCAGCTCGTAAACATTGACCCTGCACATAGGGAACTAACCTATTTAACAAATGAAACTGTTATTACCTATAAAGGGCATTATTATATTATGTTAAACACTACCATATTTTAGCCACAATGAAAATTAAGCTGTCTACGCCACCGGGATTTGAACACATTTCTTTAGGAAGTTGTTAGTTTTAGCCTGAGGCTAAATACGCCAAACAGTAAGATCCAGGGCCAAAGTAATGGTGAGAGGTGATTTCCACACTGCTCTGAACCGTTTTATTTCTGTTAAGCTAATATAATTTCAGCTTCGTGAATCCAATAATATAACAAATCAGTTTGTTTGATTGTCTTTCCGTGGGTACCACAATTCATAATAGCGCTAGATCATAATGTCACGTGGTCATGGTATATTACTAATGCATGTTAGGCAAAGCAAAATGTTTGAAGCAAAGTTTTCACACTATTGCTGTGGCAGGTATACCGGACACTTTTCCAATGCCAACATGTTGTGTAAAATATAAATTACGTATTAATATTTTCCTTAAGATTGAAAAATAAAAATTGTATAACTACGTACTGCGGAATAGTCAAAACGTTAACATTATTATGTAGTCGAAGAATATGGAATAAAAAAAATGTTCTTGGAGCATTCTAAACATATATTACTTTAGTTCTAAAATATTAATCGTTCTTAGTAATTAACAAAACACAAGCGCGCATGAGAACATATCCACGTATGTACACTGTCCTGCACATAATATAGCGATTATTGAACTAAAATTAACTAATACATATGGTTGATTCAAAGCTAAAATGACCTAAGTATTTTAATCAGGACTCTCGCCCAGTTATTTCTTACGTAGGCAACAATTGTTACAAAATAAAAGTGAGAGTTAACAAATGGCATGTTGTTCCAGTATTTAAAAAATATATATTTCTGATATGATTTAACATATCAGACACTAAGGTTTATTTTGAAGAATTAGGGATTAGGAGGTTTTTCTAAGATGAAGTGAGTTCGTATTTGTGACAAGATAGTATGAGACTCCACATTGTGATCAATAACACGAACACAATCCTTTCCAAGACGTTAACTACCACCTTCTCATCATCATTGGTCAAATTGTAAAACATAGATGTAGATGCGTTTGTGTGGGAAAAAGCTAAATATACAAAACTAAATAACGTTCTATCTCTTTTGACAATGATTAATAGAACTTTAATCACTCATTTTTTCTTCATTTTTATTTATTATCCTCGGTCCTGGGACAGATTTATATGATTGCTAAACCCTTCCTTCACCTCTGACAAGACATCTTGTGAATGTGGGGAATGCCAGGCCTCCACCGTGGTTCGGATTCCACGTTAAACTGTAGGTCCTCCATTTCATCTCACCATCCCCCTACCATTACACATTAGCGTAAGTGCGTACAACCCGAACGGGTAGTAAGACGCGGTGCTAATAATAATAATAATAATTTATTTAAAATACTTTTCACTGAGTATGTGACCAAACATTTTCAATTTTTATAAAAATGACAATTTGTTTTAGACAGTGATTTCTCTAGATATACCAAATAAGTTTATATTAAAAAAAAGTGAAAGCAGTTTTTGAACCATATCATATCAAGATTTACCAAATTTCAATAGAAAATTTGCATTATATACAGACATGGTTATTCAGGTCCTCAGGTAAAAAAGTATACAGTGTATAGGGGCTGACAAGACAATTATTGCTATGTGTGTATCTTGGGGTCAGCGATGCCAAATGTTAGTACGAGTGGTCAAATTTGGCATTGTATGCACCTGGGTGTAGGCTACTCAAAAATTTTCAGCAGTTAACAAGTGGTGTGGAGAAAGTTATGATTAGTAACAGGAGTTGAATTGCCTGACATCAGATACACATAAGAAATTGTTGATTTTTTTTAAAGATATAGTTGGTGGCCCTGACAATGGCTGATATTGGAAGCTTGGTATGCTGATATATGTTTCCATGTGCACAGAGTGAAACTTTATCTTCTCATAACGACCCCATTTGAAAAAAATCAACAATCCCAAGTTTTTACTTGGAAATACGTGTACTATCACCACCTATAAACGTTATAGTTTGTTACCTGGAGATTTGAATAGACCTATGTGGATAAATATACTTAGGCCTATACATAATTCATGCTATTTAGTGAATACAGGGTCCCCGATGTAATCTATGAGTATTCTGAAAATTTAAAAATGACACCTGGACACGGGAATCAAACCCGGGACCTTTGCCTTAGTAGGTCTATGCTCTAACCACTGAGCTATCCAGGAATCTTCCCGTCGTCAATTTTCAGAATATACCTATATTGAGTAATCCTCACTAAAAGCATAAATAATACTTAACCTATTTGATCCCTAATCTATAAATGCTTCAGGTTTCTTAAAAAAGGTATAAGGCTTTAGATTTGATCAAAAACCATTTGAGCTTGACTCGTTTAGTATTATCTTAGGTGACACTATCTAAACAATGGTTATACACTTAATATAAAATAATTTGTCAGGCAAGCTAAGACTTATGAATTATAGTTTACCTGGTGCTAACTGTACATCTTGCCTAATCAAGTTTATATTCCAAATATGAATGCTTTGTACAGTATTACAGGGTGACCTGGTGGTCTAGGGGTAAGGTGTCAGACTTCTATGCTGGCAACCGGGGTTCAATCCTCGGTCCCGGCAAAGATTTATCTGATTACCAAACCCTTCCTTCACCTCTGACAAGACATCTTGTGAATGTGAGGAATGCCAGGCCTCCACCGTGGTTCGGATCCCACGTTAAACTGTAGGTCCTTAATTTCATCTCACAATCACCCTACCACTACACATTAGCGTAAGTGCGTATAACCCGAACGGGTAGTAAGACGCGGTGCTAATAATAATAATAATAATAATACAGTATTACTTCTCACATCGGTAGGCACACGAACATAACGTCAAGTGCATTTAGTCTGATTTTCTGTCGAAGGTATTATAGGGGTTCAAATCCCGTCTCGAATGATATATACTAAATGGTTTCAGTCTCTAACTATACACTCTTGTGGTTGCATTTGGTGCGGATCCTACTACCTTCCTCATTTCTATACCATTAATGTACATTTTCAGATGGTTGGATGGAAAACAACTAACAAATATTATTATTATTATTATTATTAACACCGCGTCTTACTACCCGTTCTGGTAATACGCACTTACGCTAATGTGTAATGGTAGGATGATTGTGAGGTGAAATGGAGGACCTACAGTTTAACGTGGAATCCGAACCACGGTGGAGGCCTGGCATTCCCCACATTCACAAGATGTCTTGTCAGAGGTGAAGGAAGGGTTTGGTAATCAGATAAATCTGTGCCGGGACCGAGGATTGAACCCCGGCCGCCAGCACGGAAGTCTGACACCTTACCCCTAGACCACCAGGTCACCAACAACTAATATTTTTAAAAAAATGTACCAAATTTTACCAAAACATTTGCATCTATCCTCTAAAATATCCTAATAATATACCGAACTTTGCCATACTGAGCTGAGATTGACATATTCATAAAGCATTTAATCTACTTATTTTATCTAAATTTATAATGTTTTATTAGTAAAGCCTATGTATAATATTTGAGGGTTGATAGTCCACACCTGTACTAACATTTTCAGATGAACTATAATAAGTTGATCATAAAAATAGAAAAATATTCTCATATAACCAAAGAACTATTCCTTCTTAATCTCTATCCTCTCAGTTGAGATTAGTTTGAATAATTCGGACGGGTTTTAAGACATGCTATAAAAAAAACTTTACTTGAATAAAATAATATTGTAGACATTTTCAATTTATTTAAACAAAATTATGCTTAAAATATTTCTGGCACTATTTTCTAACACTCCCGGCCACAGCCATTCCCCACTAAAGAGTCTGGTAAAATTGTTCGTGGTAGTGGCTGTTTCCATTGGTGGAGTGGCCGTTGGAAGAGTTAAGGGGGGGATGTTTGACTGATGGATTGGCTGGGCAGTGTGACAGAATTTCCCCATACCCCACCAACTCATCCCCTAAAGCACTTTGACATGCTTAGCACCTCATCTACTCCCCTCCTATACAGTGACCGTGTAGTGACGGGGATTCAGTGGTGAAGTACCCCCAGTATTACCAACGAGAGAACTAGCAGACTAAAAAAAAAATTTAATGAATTTGACCCGTTTCAGGTGTTTCCCAATTACAGTCAATTTGTAGTCGATAAATAAGTGAACAGACAACTTCATTCTTCTTTCCTTTCCTTCTCCCCCCTAGCCGCCCCCCACTTCAAATCCTTCCGGAACGTTTGGGATGATGTTAACAAGACGTAGATGCATCGATGTGAACTTTTTTTCATTCGTTTTACGTTTCGCATGGCCACGTGGGTATAGTTAAAAACTTTAGTGATGTTTCGTATATCTCTCTTTCTTTGTCTTTATTCAAACATACTATAAAGATAGATTACGATAAGCTTTTATTTTAATAGTCACTGAAAAAAAAAGCTTTTATTTATTTCTCGTAGATTAAGAAAAAATAACACATTTTGGTAGTATATTTAGATAAAGATTAAAATTAATCATAGTTTCTTGCCAAGCTAACATGTATTAGAGAGTCGGTAAAAAAATTTCTTTACGGTTTAAGGCATTCGGACTCACAATAATTATTGATCTTCTTCGTTATAGGTCGGCAAGATCAAGCCATGCTGCATTAAACATTTATGGTTCATCAGTTGCATCTTATATATATTAAATTTGATAATCCCGTCTCCAGTAATAGAAATTACGAGGAAACGACTGAAAAGATTTTGACAAACAAACAATCATTTTAACGGTTAGGATTACATGATGCCAGGAAAAATAGTTGTTTTCCAAAAAAATCCTATTTTCAATGAGAATTTCTGTTTTTAATTCTTTGTTTAGTCACCATGAGAACCGTAATTTTCTGCATGGCTGTAAATCTGAAAAGAAAATATATCTCTTTGGCTAAAAAAATAATATCTCAATCTTTATTTGTCTGTCCAAAACCATCACAATTTTCTCCTTGGATGCCGGTCATAACAGATCTAAATTGAGATTCCTAAACTGTAAATGGAATGTTTTTATACATAATTTGAAATTAAATCAATAATATTGAACATAACTCCAAAATTAAAAGGTTAAGTGGTTAAGTTAATCAAAATATTGTCTACGTTTTGTTTTGCACATGATACAATTATTTTTTGTTATATATTGTAAGCCCAAAATCGATACAATGATCTTGAATAATGTTTTTAAAAAAGTTCATTTTATCTATATAAATATGAGATTTGTGTTCATTTTTTTCAATTAATGGGTTTTTCTGTTTATTTTATTCAAATAATGTTCTTTGATGATCATTTTAGCAATTAGTATCACAATACAAATACATAAGTTAAGTTATGTTTTCATTTTACCACTTAGTTTAGAGGATATGGTATTTAAAAGTAATGTGTTGTGTTCACCATATATCTTTTCGCATTCTTACAAATACCGTAAGTTGAGTTAGGTTTCCATGTTGATAATTAATTATTAGGGAATGATATATTTTCAAAGAACCGTGATGTTTTGAGTACCACATCTATATTTTCACATTCTATCTCGCTATCTGACTCTATCACGCTCTCACACACTCTCTCACTATCTCTCTCGACACACACACATTCTATGATGTAATCCTCTCCCAATCTGTAACTCACACTTTATCCCTTTCTCTCACACACACTCTCTACCCTCTCATAAACTCTTTATCACACAATTTATATCATATTATTTTTATTATACTCTCTATTATAAGCTCTCTAACAAACGTGCTCTATCTCTCAAACACTCTCTCTCTCAAACGTATTAACTCTTGAACGCACTTTCTCTCTCTCTCAAACGCTCTTTCTCAAAGTCCATCCATCTCAAATTCTCAATATTTATCTATCTCAATCTCACTATCTATATCTCACGCTCACTCTCTCTCTCTCAAACTTAAACTCTCAATTTCTTTCTCTTAAACACTCTCTTTAACTCTGTCATTCTACTTTTCTCTCTCTAAGCTAGTATCTCCCTTTCTAACTTTCTCTCTCCAACTCTCACTCACACACCCTAACATTTCCTTTCTATTTCACGCAATATCTCTCACAAAATTTTAACATTCCCTTTCTCACATACACACTATCTCACACATTTTATCGCGCATTTTCCCTTACATATCTTATTTCTCTCTCACACACAATGTTTGTCACTTTCTTTTACACTATTCTCTCTCTCTCTCTCTCTCTCTCACACACACACACGCATACACATATTTGGTCTTATCTCAGTATTTCTCTTTCTAATACTTACACATACTCTATCACTCACTCACACCTACTCGATATCTCTCAATTTCTCAGGCATATTCTCTTACACACACTTTCTCCCATTTGACACTCACATTCTCACACTCACCCACACACTTACACAATCACACACTCAAACACTCACACTCTCATTTTCACTATCACATTTTATCACTCTCTTTACCATGTATCTTATACATAACTCGATAAGCCTATTTCCATTAATAGAAATTACGAGGAACAGAATATGGCAAATGAACACTCATTTTAAATATTAGTGAATCAAGATGCCGGTAAAAAAAAATAGCGGCCTAAAACTAAAACCCAATTTTACTAAAGAATTCTCTATATTTTCCTCCCGTGTGGGCAGTTTATTCATCTGTACAATCATTCGTTATCTACATCACCATGGAAACCATGATATGTATTTAGCTTCATATTGGTAAATAAAATATTTGTCTTTGTTTAGAAAAAATAATGTCAGCTCAATGGTTTCTTGAGTGGTTTGGTGCAACGAATAGATAAAGATCTAGGAGAGGGGTATCTTTAAAGATCTAGGAGAGAGGTTATCTTTAAAGATCTAGGAGAGAGGTATCTTTAAAGATCTAGGAGAGAGGTATCTTTAAAGATCTAGGAGAGGGGTATCTTTAAAGTTCTTATCGGGGCGTGAAGAAGGAAAATATACGTTTTTATTCAACTTACCCACAAAAAACTAATATCTATATAGAGTTGATAACCTTTGATGGGTAAAATTTTAACCAAAAAGTGAGTGAGGGTTTATTATATTGATCCTTTCCCAACAAAAAGTTTAAAATACAATTGAGTTCAATAATCTGCAGTCATCGCTGCAACGACCCGCTAGTATAATATAACCTCGTAAGAAAATAGCTATTTGCACTAATGTAGAAATGATTATTGAAAGAGGTTATAGATTCTAATATTGAATACATTTTAATAATTATCATTTAGAACCACATAAGTGGAAGTTTTCAAACAATTCTCACCTTTTATGTATTATATAAAACACTGTTTTTTTTAGGAAACAAACCCTTCACAGCCATAAAACAAATATTTTGGAAATCTTAAATAATAGTTTAGTTGTTAAAGAACTATAAAAACGCTGTATAATTTATTAAACTGTTACTACTAAATCCTTAAATCCTTAATTGATAAATTAATTCACTTTACTGATACAAACCTTGTGAAGGATCCACAAACACATTTTATAGCTGTAAGATAATATACTAATTTAAGATATCTTCCTGTTTTTAGAATCTTAAAATTAAGTATTCAAATTAAACAAAAAGAGGAAAGTGCTTCCAAAGGTAAAGAAATTATGGTGTTGAGGATTTTCACTTACCACTATAAGTATTTATTCCAGGTATAAATTACCAATGAAATTGAGATCCGTATTCCCATTAGACATTAAATATTGTTTCACGCAGTGTTCACACTAAGTGTCGACCCTACCATGATTAGAGTTTAGTTGATCGTCCACCGACTGAAATACGATGCCTCAACAATCACGACCACAAATGGTTCAAATTAGAAATACGATGTTAATTTACACACATCACTGGCGGGGTTGGTACAGTGAGTGGTTTTCGTCATGTGCTTGATTGAGGAAGCCGAGGGCTTAATTTTAATCAAGTGCAAATAAGAGTTGATTTTCCAGAGGTTTTCTTATCCTTTCTCTGTGTGGATACAGATATATTTTTTCAAATATACCCTAAACATACAATTTTCTTAAATGATTTGAAGATAGCGTATAGCCTAAACAAGCACAATGATACATAATACTCCTACTTCCCTCTCCCAATAAAAATTGGCAGATTGGATTATTATCCTGGTCTGTGACGGGATATAATTTCTTCTTCTACTATGTTGTGATCGTGAAATATTTAATCAAACTACTTACGACTACTTATTGCCTATTTATTAGACTTTGGGACCGATATTAGTTTCCTCATCATCTAAAAGTAGAAATAATAATATATTAAATTTTAAATACATTATTACTTATTTATTTAATCATAAGTATTAATTTTTATAGTATTATTATTATTATTAGCACCGCGTCTTACTACCCGTTCGGGTTATACGCATTTATGCTAATGTGTAATGGTAGGGTGATTGTGAGATGAAATGGAGGACCTACAGTTTAACGTGGAATCCGAACCACGGTGGAGGTCTGGCATTCCCCACATTCACAAGATGTCTTGTCAGAGGTGAAGGAAGGGTTTGGCAATCAGATAAATCTTTGCCGGGACCGAGGATTGAACCCCGGCCGCCAGCATAGAAGTCTGACACCTTACCCCTAGACCGCCAGGTCACCCTTTTTTATAGTAGTCTATGTTATATTAAAATGTGTTGCAAATTCATTTGCCGCCAAATAAAATTTACTTCAAGATTAGGAAGAAAAAATTGGTGTGAATAATGAATATAGCTTAATAATTTTTATTATATTTTAAACTCAGAAATAGTTCCAAACGACTCAAAGTATTAAGTCTTGGTTGTAAATATATCTTGTTGATTGTTTAATTTAATCTTATGTCCAATTGGAATATTTGTTTGCTTGTTTGAATTGCCACTACTTATTCTTCTCCAATGAGAGGCATACCTAACTTTTGATTAGACCGTTTTTCCCTCCCTTTTTAGGTGTGGCTTTTGAGCTGTTTGTGCAAACATTCAGTGTGGATCTTTCTAGTAATAAAAATGGGTGGGTTAAAAGGTTCTTAATTTGAATTTGTTTATTGGTTTTATTTAGTCACTATCTATTGTTTTAATTTAGTGGTGTGGTAGGTTAAATTTGGGGATAACCTTTTGTTCTATATATCAAACATGCCTATTTAAATTACCTATTATCGGCGTGGATTTTCAATATCTATTTTTAAATATTCTTCGTAGTGGTTGTTGGTTTTAAACCAACATACTTTGATTTTGTTAGCTAATTTTTAATCCTGGTCTATAACAGATTGATGTCAATATTACTCAACCTAACCAAACCTTAAATTTGTAGATTCATGAAAGGCTGAGTTTTGTTTGGTTTTGCTAGCTTCTTATAAAAGTATATTTCTGTCAAATAAATTTATCAAGTAAAGGGGTTAAGTTGCGAATTAAATAAATTATCTTATTTCAATAAATAAAATACAAAAGGATTTGTATACTATGTGTTTTTGCAAAGACTGTGGTGTTTTTCGGTATGAGTGTCCCTTGATTTTATTCTTAACTAACTTTAACCCTAACGTCTGTCGAGTTTTGCACCCTGGAAAAAGCCACGTACAACTGGCCATGGCTGACACTTGTTTGGGCAGATAAATAACAACCCTATCCAAGGTTTGAACTTGTGACTTATTAATAGTCATTGTGAACGTTAGTTTAACTGAGAACTACCTTTTCAAGAGAAAGGGGATGTCAGTACATACAGGGTACAAATATATTTTTGGTATGAAACACTCATCCCCTAGGCTATAACCCATTAAAATTGTTGAGTAGATTAGATTTATATACAATTTTGTCACTGCTAGGCGAGTTCCCATTGCCTAGGTTTTGTTTGGAACTATACAGTGACAAACCAACAATCAAACACTGGTTTTATTTATAAGGTTATTTATTTAGTTACTCTGCAGTGCTAGTTGTCCTTTAAATATTACTTAGTGTAGTAATTGGTTTGTATGAACACATATCCAGGCTATATAAATGTAATCTCAAATTAAATAAATTTGCTTTACGTTAGCTGTAAAATTTTCAATGATCAAAGAAACACTTTTTGCTAAATAATGTGAATACAAACTAACAAAAACACAAACAAAAGCTCACTGTATTATTATTTGCAATGTATTTTTGGATTTGAGATTTAATTTATACTATATTTTCTTCTTGTTTTTGAATCTCAATAACTGTTGACGAATTAAAATGATTAAAATCATCAAGTTTTTATTTATATTATTTTAGTTTTGGGAACATTTTCAGTTTGAAAAATATTCGCACCTCTAGAGTGGTTCCTCTAGAATTTCATAAAGTTTCAGCTTTCTATCTAATTGAAAAGTACTACAAATACTCTGGACAGATATAAATACATATATACAGAAACAACTTTACTTTATTAATATACTTTATGAACTTTCCTTTCTTCTGCTAGTATATGAATCATCTTATCGCTTTGATTATTTAAATCTTTGTAGCAAAATCTTAATGATATAATTAAAGCCTTTACTAGTTTTGCATACAAACTCTTTTACAACAAACCGCCGTTCTAACACCATAAACGACACCTTCTTGAACTACACATCAACGGCCATCGACGACCACCATCTAGACAACGGATCAAGTCGGCGACTTACTGTCCTGAGTCACGTGACATGACGTAATCTGGTGGTCTGTTTTAAATACAGATTTAGCGAAAAATAATGTTCATATTTATTTTCTAAGGCGTATTAAATGATAAGGTTATATTTTATTGGTTATTATTTTTTATTCCCTTCTCCTTATTTGATATGAGCTTTAGTCTTCTATGATTACATCTTTCCTTTATGTTATACCATCCTCGAGTCTTATTTACAATAAATATGATTTATTTTAATCCATATTATCATAAAGTTTTTGAATTTTAGAGGTGTTGTTTGGAAAAAATCTTTTAGGGAGCCCACTTTCTCCCAAATTTAGAGATTCCGGGGGTTGGGGAGATACTGTGATGGTCAGTTAGTCAGGGCATTCGTCTTTATAGTATATTGAAAAATAACTAAGTAATTAAGTAACCAAGAGTTTTTGTCGTTCCGACATGAACATTTAAATCATCATCTTGTGTGGTGGTACTTAATATTAGCATCTTGTGTGTGGTACTTAATATTAGCATCTTGTGTGGCGGTACTTAATATTAGCATCTTGTGTGGGGGTACTTAATATTAGCATCTTGTGTGGTGGTACTTAATATTAGCATCTTGTGTGGGGGTACTTAATATTAGCATCTTACGTAGAGGTACTTAATATTAGCATCTTACGTGGAGGTACTTAATATTAGCATCTTACGTGGGGGTACTTAATATTAGTATCTTGTGTGGCGGTACTTAATATTAGCATCTTACGTGGGAGTACTTAATATTAGCATCTTGTGTGGCGGTACTTAATATTAGCATCTTGTGTGGCGGTACTTAATATTAGCATCTTGTGTGGCGGTACTTAATATTAGCATCTTGTGTGGTGGTATTTAATATTAGCATCTTGTGTGGGGAGTATTTAATATTAGCATTTTGTGTTGGGAATATTTAATATTAGCATCTTGTGTGGGGAGTATTTAATATTAGCATCTTGTGTGGTGGTACTTAATATTAGCATATTGTGTGGCGGTACTTAATATTAGCATCTTGTGTGGCGGTACTTAGTATTAGCATCTTGTTTGGGGAGTATTTAATATTAGCATCTTGTGTGGCGGTACTTAATATTAGCATCTTGTGTGGGGAGTATTTAATATTAGCATCTTGTGTGGGGAGTATTTAATATTAGCATCTTGTGTTGGGAGTATTTAATATTAGCATCTTGTGTGGGGAGTATTTAATATTAGCATCTTGTGTGGGGAGTATTTAATATTAGCATCTTGTGTGGGGAGTATTTAATATTAGCATCTTGTGTGGGGAGTATTTAATATTAGCATCTTGTGTGGGGAGTATTTAATTTTAGCATCTTGTGTGGGGAGTATTTAATATTAGCATCTTGTGTGAGATTATTTAATATTAGCATCGTGTGTGGTGGTATTTAATATTAGCATATTGTGTGGCGGTACTTAATATTAGCATCTTGTGTGGCGGTACTTAATTTTAGCATCTTGTGTGGGGAGTATTTAATATTAGCATCTTGTGTGGGGAATATTTTATATTAGCATCTTGTGTTGGGAGTATTTAATATTAGCATCTTGTGTGGGGAGTATTTAATATTAGCATCGTGTGTGGGGAGTATTTAATATTAGCATCTTGTGTGGGGAGTATTTAATATTAGCATCTTGTGTGGGGAGTATTTAATATTAGCATCTTGTGTTGGGAGTACTTAATATTAGCATCTTGTGTGGGGAGTATTTAATATTAGCATCTTGTTTTGGGAGTATTTAATATTAGCATCTTGTGTTGTTGTACTTAATATTAGAATCCACTGTGCACTACCATTACTTTTTCCAGGTGTAATTTGAGCCCTACTCTCTCCATCACCAGCAGAATACAGAAGATTGACGTTCGGTCTATTTTCCCATCATGGTGGGTTTTAGCAAATATATCTATAGTTTTATTTCTCGGTGGTATTTTCGCACCAAGTTTTATTTCTCGTTAAAGATATTCTCATATTTACACAAATGGGGTATAAATAAGGAAGGGAGAATTTTAGAGTAAATGTACAAGCATTTGCCTGAAAAGGAGAGTGAGAAACCATATCTTCCGTTATTTGTAGACCAATTTATTACGAATGTGACACTCTAAAAGATTAAAACACCTTGACTGTTATTATTATATTAAACTATTTTTTCTCACAGTAAAGATTAAAATAATATATTATTTTTATCGCCTAGTTTTCATTGCAAACATGTATTTAAAGGAAAATTGTTCCAGAACTATAAATTCAACACACAAAAAATTAAAACTATTACATTTGTATAATACCACACAATATTACAGTATTTTAGCTTTGTGCGAATATCCTATGTTTGCCTTGTTTCCTATGTGTGTAGCAAACCTGTAATAAAAAAATATAAAACAATAAAGAGGAAACGCGTTTTTCATTCATACAAGAAACATAATATAAAATACAAATTCGTTAAATAATTAAGATAAAATACTATTTTTTTTTCAAGATCATATGTTTTCGCAAGTTGAACAGACTGTATCAGGCGCTAGATGGGGCAAAGATATCTCGGAGGTAATTCCTAAACCTTAACTTTTCTTCGCTTTTTTCAAACTCCTTTTAACTTTATATTTTTGTAAATTGCCTATTCCATTTGTTTTTTATTTTCTTTTGTCATTTTTTTTCTTACCCCCTCGGGGGTGGTTTCTAGTGGCCATGTTATCGAATTTACTTGAAAGTTTCGTTCTCCCTGACGGCGGTGTTGTTGGATACCAAATTGACATCTCCAAATCCCAATACTATAGAAGACATCGCATGTCATTTCAGGCGTGACAATTTTCCCCACAAACATAAAATATTCAAGTAAATACTTCTAGGATCAAATACATTATAACTATTCAAGGAAAAACCAGCTACTCTATGAAGTTGTTCTTATTATTGAGCGTGGGTGGGTAGTCAGAGCGATTCAAATCAGGTTTGGTAGAGACTGGCTCGATACTGGCACGGGCTTCATACATAATTAACTAGCTTTATATGTATGGTCTCTACCCAGATAGTAAAGTTCCTAACGTTTGTTTTATTTGTATATATCGAGTCAAATTAATCGGGATAGTTTAGTTGATTATTTAAAAAAAATTATATCTCAAGTCTCATCAATGGCGTAAAAACGTCGGAACACGTAAGAAGAAGTATATCCGCATTAGCAGAGAGAGGTAATGGAAAAAAGTTACGATGATAAATTACATTAAAAAACACAACTCCAATTCTCTGGGCAGAATTTCTAAACTCAACAGACCCTTATTGATATTATACTTTATTGCAAGTGATCACCAGGGTAAGTAACTAAATCGTGAGTTATGAGTAATATAGAATTTACAATAACCTTCTTAGGAATAGTATTATTACTAAAATAAAGTAATACAAGCTGTAAAGAAATCAAACACAGTCTTTGATTTCCTCTTTTTTCCTATTAATATATATTTTATCTTCTTTCACCTATAAAATTAAATGCACATTAAGTATATTTGTTTTATATAATTGTTAATTTCTAGCTGTAATATACTCAAAACTTTTTTCCATTATTGGAAGTATATTCATTTTGGTTCTATCATAAGTCTAAAATCTATATAAAAAAAATTAAGGGTTTGCGTGTCTGTCATGAGTGTAACGTAATATATACCCCAATCATATGTTTGAAATTTAAATATTAGTTGCACTTGTGTACCTAGAAGCCTAAATTTAGAAATTTTATAAATTAAAGACCGAAAAATGAAGAAAAATTAACACCGGGAAAAAGATTTGTATCTACATTTTATAAAATTTGTAATGAGGTTTGGTGGACATGAAGAGTAAACAAGAAGAGTTGGCATCCACAACTAATTATTCCTCTAATGTCACCATGACATACTAATATTTTAATATTTGTGATCTATTTCTAATAAATAACATTAATGTGTTAATGCGTTTATTATTATTACTATTATTATTATTATTATTATTATTAGGACCGCGTCTTAATACCCGTTCGGGTTATACGCACTTACGCTAATGTGTAATGGTAGGTTGATTGTGAGATGAAATGGAGGACCTACAGTTGAACGTGGAATCCAAACCACGGTGGAGGCCTGGCATTCCCCACATAATGCGTTTATTACCTGTAAACACTTTTACACTTATTACTCTAAACCTTTTAAATCACACTCTACTTTTAGCTTTTCACTCTTTAAACTTTACACCCCTTTTATCCTAAAATATTTTTCCAGGGCTGAACCCAGTAAATAATGTAATATACGACCAAAGGAATAAAAAGGCGAAAATTTTAAAAGTGTTGAAACTGAATATAATCAAAAAGGGCAAAAAGACAAAAAAAGCAAACATTGAAAAAAATTCTAAACATTATCAAGATGTATAAACCGGGCCAAGAGGGAACGATTGAAGAAATATGGTAAAAAGGGACTAAAGAGTTGAAATATTAAAATATCAAGCAGTAAAACATATAAAAAAAGTTAAAAGGCTAAAAATGTAATAAGTGTAAAAAGAGTGTAGGGTATAGAGGATTAATTATAAAAGGTATAGCGTAAATAAGGTGTTGGTTCAAAAGAAAAGAGTAAAAATGAAAAAAATGCTAAAAGGTAGATCTATTCAAAAAGAGCAAGAAAAACCAAAGGGCAAAAATTATTAAAAGGACAAAAATAAAGCATAGATATTAAATGTTATAAGGGTTAAATTTTGTAAAGCTGCAAAAGTGCCAAAAGTTCTTGAAAGGAAATAAAGGGTAAAAGGTTAATGGAATAAAAATCATAAACGGGGTGGAAAAGGTAAAAAAGTTAATCAGGTCAAAAAAGGGTAAAGAGGGTAAATTGTTTAAAAATGGTATTTGTAGATCTATTCGAGAGGGACAAAAGGACAGAAAGATGAAAATAGCAAATCTGACACAAATGTCAAAGGGATAAATGGATAAAGTGAAGCAAAATTATTAAAAGTATCAAAAAGGGTAAAATTGATAAGAAAGGCAAGAAGTAAACTATAAATAAAAGGGTATGAACAAGGTTAAAGGAAATCAAAATTTTGAAATAATTTAAAAGCCCCAAAATGGGTAAAAAGAGAAAGAAAGGTTTAAAGTTAAGGCGATAATAAGCGTGAACAGGGTGGAAAGGGTAAAGAGGATATAAAGGTTAAAAAGGTGTAAGAACTTTAAGAGGGGTAAAGGGTGTAGAATCCATAAAAAGGGTAAACAAGATGGAAAGGTTAACTGGGGTAAATGCTCTAAAAAATTCTTAAATCCTTTTGATTGGGTTTTATTACAAACCTTTTAACAATTTATACTGTGACCCTCTTATTTCTTCTTTCTTAGCACCAAAAGGCAAGAGTTGAAAGTATTGTGTATAAAGAAGTTACAAACTTAAATAGAAATCTCAGCTTTTAAATAAAGTTTAGATTTTATCTCTATATTAACATTGTGTATTGGCGTACTTTCGCGTTTTGTATAACAATTCAAATAAATAAGAAATGTTTATTCAAACATAATTAAAGATTTGTTTACTTTTATTTGTGTATTCTTTTATAGACTATACTTTAAAAAATAAGACTACTTCAGAGTTTCCCCGTTCGAAGAACGGGTACACCAGAGAGAATAATTTACTAAATACCTAAAATAATTTTAATTGATATAACTGGTCAGTAATGTGATATTGTTATACGTTGTTGCCTTTCGATCAGCTATAAATAAAGACTTAATCATAAGTAGTATATTTTAATAATAAATTATCTAATTTCAGATTAAACTGAAAATAAAATTCCGAAAAACTATTCATTGTTATAATTTTAAAATCGGACGTTATGAGAATAACTTGACGGTAAGGAAACAGGTGAATCGACCACTTTATTCCCTCCTCGTTTTATTTAGAAAGGTTATACCTATACTAGTTATACATTTTGTATAAAAAAGAATTATGTTTAACAATAAATAGATTTATTAAATCAAACAGAGATGACAAAAATTAAGGTTTACAATAATATTGAAGGTAATACTTTTGAAGATTGATGCAAACAATAAGACTTGAGAATGGTGATGTGTCGACTGTGGCTACAAGGGCAGTGCAGGCGCCAGGCCACAATTAGAAGCTTTTCTAAAAGGGATAACAATTAAATAGTTACTAATCGAAGGTATTAAACAAGACATACATGTAAATTTTAATCAGTTTTGCTTGATTGGTTATTTTAAATAATATCCTTTAAATATTTCGGATAATTATACGCAACAGAAAGATATGTTGGCAATAGTAGTTGATGGCTAATAAACAGGTGTCAACAAAGGTACTATGGCTGGTAATATTCCCTGTCGGTACTGCCAGAGCATTCAATAGTACATAATATTCTAATTGCCGTTACACTAAGGGCAACACCTAAACAATAGGAGTCAAACAACAGGCAAATAGAAAAAAGGTATTATTTGCGCGGACCCCACTATGACTCTAGTGCAGTTCCCTGGTTTAATAACCGAAGCTAATACAGCACGAGAAGCGTGAGTACTTGACCCACCCAAAATATTGATTTCCATTAACTGAACTGTAATATTAAAAACAAGACAGACAGCCTGGTTGTAGCCATCCATAGAATTAAACAGTTTCACATGACGTACATGGCGTCAGATAAACATTGTCAATAGATTAATGGAACTTGTGGAAGTTTACAAGTCTATAAATAAGACATTACAACTTTCTAAGCCAGAGTCTCATAATGTAAAAACAGTATCATAAGGACACAAAATAGTAGCTAGGACTTGACATACTAAGTCAATAAAATTAAAATTGTCTTTTCAGACTGCAGGACACAATATTTAAGGAATTAACCGAAACACCTCCATCTTGAAATCAACAAAACTTTAAATGAATTACTTATCCCATTGACATAAATTTAAATTAACAAAATACTTTAACAAAAAATATAAAATAAAAATCTAGATCCACATTGTCTAGTTTTTTAAACAAAAACTAGACCCTAAGCCGTAAGGACTTAACGACGATTTTAGGATACTCAAGTACTCCAAGCAAGACGTCCTCGCCAGAGTAATGGTGAATCTGATGGCCTAGACTCCATGGTCGTCATTCTCCTTGGTTACATGATGGAGCAGAAGTTCCTCCTTCGACGCTTAGTTGTAGTAGAACGGCTCTGTGGCGTGAATCCGGGAGGAGCTCTATATATAGTCCCAATGTGATACGAACGGAATAGAGTAAAAAGGGTGATAAATTCAGAAATATAGACAAGGAGAAAGACGGACGAAAGCGGGGGGAAAGAGAAATCCACTTGCAGGGTAAGGGGGGGGGGGGAAGGCCCCTTGGCCCCCCCTTTGCGNGGGGGGGGGGGGAAGTCTCCTTGGCCCGCCATTAGCGTCTCTGATGTACAGTTGGTCAGTGTGTGTCGATTGGAGTATACATTTCTTTACTCCATCAAATATAGTTATGACGGCCATCATTGCATAATTTCTTCTTCCACCATGTGGCAAATCAATCGAAGAACATCTTGAAACGGTGAGTAGATACTAAGGCATCTTTTATTTAAATATCTTCGGTATGATTATATTATTTAGTATCAGTTAATATTTTTATGAGAATTTGTAATATAGATTTACTTTACTGTATTTTCTTGTCGACAGCATGGCAAGCGTATGTAAATTTATCCGCCATCATACAATGTGAAAGGGTATGTGTTAAAGTATTTTATTCATAAATATGATAATATTAATCCTCTTATTTGATATCTGCTACAGTATTTATCAAACGCCAATATTTTTGAACAACCACGTGTTTGAATGTAGGGAGATGCGTAATTTTATTTGACTGCATCTAGTCAGAGAAAATAAACTTTTGAGGTAGATTCAATTAAATATGTTAATATTGTTTCTTTCCTTTCATAAATTATTAAATACTGCTATTTAATTGTAGCTGTTCAATCTGTCTGATTGACATGCTAAAATTTATTTACCAAACAACTTTTATATAGCTTCACCGCTTCTATCATCAACTCTCTCGATCATTGTTTCAGTTCCTACGAATAGAAATTGAAAGCTGAAACTTTGCACACACAATTAATTTGAATGATTTTGCACTGCATTAAGATTTCAGCCAGATCAACAGGTTCAGGTTTTGTATATACCTTAAGTTCACTCACTCTCTCACCAAATTGTATGGTCTTTTTTCAGTCCCTTCTAATTTATAAAGAAACCTTAAAATTTTAAAATATTCTTAATTTGCGTGACGGTTAATTCAATTAAAATTTTATCCAGATTTATCGCTAATTAGAGTTTTTTTATCAAAACTTATAATAGATTTTTCAGTCATTTTTAATTATGATAGAAATCTGAATGCATGAACATTTTCCTGATTTTCCTGGTACCACATTTTATTAAAATTCGACATAAATCGATAACGCGGTGTACCGTGCAGCTATTGCTGGTCATATATAGGCTTATCAGCTATTGTGGATTTATACCTGACCCATATTTTAGATCCTACTTTATCCGGTCAAACATATCCTATTTAAGTTTAAATTATTTTTTGACCACGTCTTACTACTCATTCGTGTAAATGTAATAAGTACGCTAATATTTTAAGGGATTAGGAAGGTTATATTTATAGGCAGTGTGCCCGAATTAGCGTGAAGGGAGAGTGTAAAATAATGTATCAAAAACCACCCTCAGTACACCTGAAATAAATTCGAACCACAATCTTCCCGTCATTGACAGTTTAGTATAAACCTACAGCTAGAGTAATGTGTTAGACTACGCGGCCACTTAAACGGGTTTTTTGCTCAAAAATAAAAATATAAAAAAATAAGTTTTTGAAACATATACCTTATGCCAATAAACAACATAAAGAAAGTAAATGAGCATGACCTACTTAAGTCTCGTTGGATCCTCCGGAGGAGCTAATGAGGTGAGACATTCTATATTGCAGGAATAAATGCTACACTTTATATTTTATCAACACAAGGTATATTAAAAAAAAAAGTTTTTCATATATTTTTATTTCGTAAATATTAAAATCATAATGAAGATTATTACTAGATCTATCGAGTATTTATTTTTAAACAAATTTGATCATGAATGCGATTAAATTAAAAATTATAAAAAAAATATATTTTAATGCCAAGAAATAGGTATTTTTGCTCAATCTTAGAAAACCTTGATTTTATTTATTTATGCTATTAATGTCTACACATGCTAATATTCATTTGAAAAAAGGTGTGCTGTTAAATAAACTACACGTCAGTAATAAAGCTATGAACGTAATTTTTTTCTAATTATTAAAATCATGTTCTTATACACTAATTTGCTAAACCAAAATATATATAATAATAGTTTTTTCGAAGTTATTAATGGGTAATTATAGTAGCGATTAAGGAATAAATATAAATTTCATAATTTCAACAAACATCTTATTACAGTTAAATTTAAAATGTTCAAATTTTAAAGTAGTTCCCAAACCATAAGTTTTTTAAATAGTTCTATTTCTTTCAAAATTGCAGTTAAATAGAGCACACAATCCTTTCTAACCAACAAAGACACAAAGTAGTTTCAGCAAGACCCAATATTCCACACATAAATCATCAAAGTTTTCCTCTATCATTAATCTAATCACTAATAATGGATGTTCCATCTTCAGGAAACAAGCGTACACACAAAGAGTAGGGCAGAGCTTAATTGGAAGGACACTGGTTAGCTAGCTACACCATCCATATAGAGGCGTGGGGGGGGGGAAGAGGGGAGGGACAAGATAATTTTGTAAATGAAATTGCTATCGGGCTGATGGTAATTTCCTAATATCACTGCTATTCACCCACGCACACAGGGAGATGGCTGTGAGGGGACGTCACAGAGTTCCGTCGTGACAAACAAAATAGGTTAAAGCCGAGTTTAAATGGATGGGGGAGAGGAGTTACAGAGAAAGAAAGCGATATATTTTGAGAAAGAGATAAATGGGTAAAGAATGTACTGTACAGTATGACGAGTAAGCGTGAGGAAAGGATAAATAAGGCTGATGAACAGAGGAAGAGAAGATTAAAATCATACAATTGTCTGTAGCTTGTGTCTGTTAGTGCATCGTCCATCCCCGGACGTAGACGGGACTAATGACAGTAATCAAACACGTGGGAAAATGTTGCAGTTTGTGAGTTCGCCGTTCATCGTCCATCACCGGAGTCACTACGGCCTCTCATTTACTAAAGTGTTAAGTTATGTTAGGAAACTAAGTGGAAATTGTGCTGCATTTTATTCGTGATTGACAAGCGGTCCAAACTTTGTTTAAAAAGTTCGTACCCCAAGGTAAAGTTTTATAGTAATAAGTACACTTTTATCTACTTCCCTCTAATGTAGAGGTAAGAGTATTAATAAATTAAATGATTAAATATTAAAAATATAATAAATATCACATTTTATATCTAGGTATTTCAAGGAAGATTTATTTCAAATCCTAATAAAAATATTATTATGATTTTAATGCATAGCTTAAATGATATGTTATTATTTGTAACTCATTTAATTTCCTAAAGTATTTTATAGCAATGAAGGCCTGTATAGTAAGGAATATATTTTTTTTTTCATCCCACACCCAACAAAAATTTAAATTTCGATGCCATTTTTTCTAAATTTGCTTGAACATACTTAAAAAAGAAATGAAACATCAAGTTATTTGACTATGAGACTTTGAATAATGTTAAGAATTGCACTTTTTAAAATAAAGCATTTCAATATATTATAAAATTTTGTATTTAGCTATAATTGTTAAAAAAGGTTATAAATAAAATTTCGTTTTCATATAACTACAAATTAAAGTATTTTTCACAGAATTTGAGAAAATATCTTGTACCAATCTTTTACCAAAGATGCAATAACTATTTATGTTATAAAATCTAAATTGTAAACATAAACAAATTACAATAAAATTGTTCTTCTCCAAATGAAGAACATGATGCAGTTTTAAGCCAATAATATATTATCTTTAGAAGAGAAGAACAACAATTTTCATTTGAGATGGAATAGCTTCTAGCAATATTCAATTGCTTTATTTATAATTTCCTGACAATAATCTGCGTACAAAACAAGAACATTATTTGTAATCATTGGACATTAAAAATATTAAAATTTTTACCAAATACTTTATCACGATTCAAATAGTTTACTTGATAAAAGTCACTAAAAAAAATAATTCGTTATTTATATCAAGCTATATATATAGGCCTATATATAATTTTATAATTATATATATATATAATTGCTGATTTATAAATAAATATGTACACAATTTAAGCTAAGTATCTTAAGAGGAATGCATATTTTGACGTACCATAACGCTCCGCACTGGCTAGAATAATATTAGTGTTTTATTTTTCTACCCTTTTTCATTTAAAATAATGTAGAAATGAACCTATACGATGTGCTATGGAATACCGGAAGGTGTGCACCAACTTTTATTCCCGTCCGGACTATTAGCATATCTAAATTAAATTTATAGATTTAAAGAAGGTGGAACTAAGAATCAAAGTACTCTCATTAGCAATGAGGTATAATGTGAAACTATCTGGGAAATGTACCTGATTAATCTTGGACCTCGATAGCATCAATCCTCCAAACAAGAAAAGACTGAAATCTTTGTATACTTACCCACTGCAAAGAACAAAATTAATCATAAATATTAAAGAGATTAGATGATAGGATAATCAATAGTCAATATCTAAATTATTCTATAGCTACAAGCTGACATATATTAATTTAAGAGAATAGCCAAGGATATCCACTGAAAATTCTTTTATAATTTTGAATTTATTTTTAGACCTTCAACCGTTGTGGAATGCTCTAATTCATTACGCGTCGTTGCCGGAAAAGTAGACTTTCAAATTATAGCTTGGGCATCAGGTTTGGTTTCTAAAATGATCATTCCATCACCTCCTCACACTAATTCTGGTTAATATACAAAATTCTATCCTTTTTATCCAAAATAATTGACACTTTTGTGTGCGAACCGTTTAAACTGGTTTGCCGGTCGCGTGAAGGTCACGGAGAAAACTCAATACATCTTTATTGAAGGGGGTTCTCCTTATTAGGTGACCTGGCGGTCTAGGGGTAAGGTGTCAGACTTCTATGCTGGTGGCCGGGGTTCAATCCTCAGTCCCGGCAAAGATTTATCTGATTACCAAACCCTTCCTTCACCTCTGACAAGACATCTTGTGAATGTGAGGAATGCCAAGACTCCACCGTGGTTCGGATTCCACGTTAAACTGTAGGTCCTTCATTTCATCTCACAATCACCCTACCATTACACATTAGCGTAAGTGCGTATAGCCCGAATGGGTAGTAAGACGCGGTGCTAATAATAATAATAATAATAATAATCTAAGAATTAGGGAACAACCTATAACCGTAGACCTACTAGAGGGAAATTAAAGAATCCATTCGAGCACGCAATAATCGAGTGTTACAAACCTTAGTGAATAACGCTCATTTATTTATTGGTCGGCAAGCGAACGAACAGCATAGAAAACGTGCGTGCCGTGTCTTGAGTTAATGGCAGGGGTCCTTTTTATCAGATCGCACTAAGGAAATCTTCTATAGCGAAACCAACCGTACGTGGGACCACGGGTAGAACACATTAAGTTTCTATTATATTTTAAAGTATGCACCGAGCAAAAAGGATTTGAGGCTAATTGCAGATCATCTTGCACGCACGCCTAGAACCGTCAGAAGTGCTTACGTTTCAAAACACGCAAAACTTCTGCACGAGAAATATACAGCTTTTTTATACATATAATGGCATCCAATGAGCTACTCACTCTTGTTTTAATTCAGAATGGAGAACTTGGAGTACTTATTAGTTACAGAGGTAGTGAGGGTACAATCAATTCAAATTGAATTAGAGAGTCTTCTATTATTAAAACAAATAATGATGGAATCTGCATTTTGGAAGATTTGGTTTGTTTGGTGAGGTTCTATGGAGCAGGCCTTCCAAGACGGTGAAACAGAGTGGTTTTCATTAAGTGATTCATTGATATCCACAAGCCTGGTTCCTAGAGATATTAAATAACTTTTAACCTGATCTTAGTTGGAAGAATGGATTAGAAAAATTAAACATATTTTTTTGAGGGCATTATTAATAATATTTTAATATATTATTTGAAATAATTTACAGTTATTGAAAATAACCATAAATAGTGGCAGCTACTAATATCATGACTTGATGTATGAATTTATGATTATTATTTTAATAACTTTAGTTAATACTAAATACTGTTATTCCTTCCAAAATCTGAGTGTATCTGAAGCATTGGAAAACTATTGTAAAAATGTGTACTAAAGAAAAGATTGAAATAACTTACTTTAAATTAATAAAAAATATAATTAGAATAAGTGAAATACTGTTCACTAGAATATTTCTGAATAAAAAATACATAAAAGACTTAATAGAGTCATAGTAAAGCGTCAGTGTACTCAGCCGGTATTAAAAAATGGCCTCTCAGGTGGAAGTAAAGCTTGTAGTATCAAGACCAACACTACGAGATAAGTCCTAAAAATACACAAGAAAATTAAAGAGAGTGACAGATAAATGGAGATTTTGAGAGAAGTTAATGAGGCATAACTGTCAAATAGCTGATAGGGACCATTGCAGCAGACCCGAAGGTCACGCATGTTGTACGGAACAACCTAATAACTACGGACGAATCTATTTAGAACTGTCAATTAATAACGTACACTCTGTTTAGCCTGAAAAGGATCGGTCCTACCTTGACGGGTTGAAATATGGTCATATCTTATTAGCTGTACTAGAGTGGAAAATGTCTGACTTGTCATGAACAATGTGTGTTAGAAATGATTGGTACCATTTCTTGAAAAGAAAACAATAATATTAATCCATAATATCTGCAATTATCCATACCAAAGTGATAAAGATGAGTACTTTAGAGAAAATTTAACGGTATTTGAAAAGATAGATGGTGGGAAATCCTTTAGGGGGAAAACACGTTCAGATCACACAGAAAAATTTCGACCTCATCGTCACCAGGAAACGAGGCAACAGGCAACAGGAAACAAGGCAACAGGTACCAGGTACCTCTATCCAAATACCCTCCCATAAGGAAACCTTAAAATACTAAATTAATCTTAACACCATAATATCTTATTTAAAAAAAAATAGGGCAATTCAATACAAATGAAAAAGTATTACAAATTATAGAAAAAAACCCCAGCGAGGAATTGAAATTGTTCAAACATTCTCTATAATTTCAAGGATCAAGGCCGGGATTATCTGATTTAAAACAAAACTACGCTCGTACATACTTTAAGCGTTGTGATACCAGTGAAGTGGTAGCGCTAATAAAAAATAAACGCACATTATTATGGCAAAATATCATGTGTAATTCCTCGGTAAGGAGGATTACACAAATATATTCAAGGAGATAGAGGACTTAACGGAGTATTTTTTCTACTTTCACCACATATGTTATTACTAAAACAAAATGAGCAAGAGAGGGGGATTTTGAAAATGATGATAAGGGAGTGAAACAGTGTCTGTAGGCTCGACAGCCCTTTTCACGAGGAATTATCCCTAGCTATCCGCTTTCAACCCCTCCTGACCCCACCACTCTTCCCTCCTAGTATTCTGCACTCTGCAAGTTAGCCTACCGCTCCGTGAGTCCGGATACTACAGTGAGATGACCGACTTCCGGACCCCCCGACATGGGTGCATCCGCTCCACCCCCCACCCCCCTATCCTCCCTAGTCAGAAACCCCACTACCCCTAGCCCCAATTCATCTGACCACTGTATTTAGCTCCCGAAACCTTGCCCTCTGGTGACTTATCACCTGTAATCCGACTGTAACCGGGGATAAATACGTGCTACCGCCTGTAAATAAATAAAAGTTACATCCGTAGATATCCCCGAACAAAAAAGAGGATAAAATGGCTCACTTGCATGTTCAAGTGTCAGTATTAATAAAACAAGTAACATATTAGGTACAACTACCCTATATATATATATATATATTTTTTTTTAAAGAAAATGTTATTTTATTTAAATCACTAAGGATAGAATATAAATTTGGTAAAAACTTATATTTAATTTATGTATTTTAGTTTAAATACATTGAAAAATGACACCGTGGCATGGGAATCGAAGCCGGGTTCTCTGGTTTATCTAATCAATGTTTTAACACTGAGCTAACAGGGATCATTCCGTGCTAAAAGTTGTCCTTCTCCCAGAGTATAAGGCAGATTCTGTGATGGACACGTGTATATATAAGGATACTAAAAGCAATATATTACAGCCACCGGCGACCCAGTTGTGAATTTTTGCTGCCATTGTACTGCACATTCCAGGCGAATGAAGATTTACTTTGTTTCATGAAGGATTGTGGCTAGTATTTTTCAAATAGATACTAGTCTCAACGAATTTTTACCTGAATTTCATAGTTGTATCAAATTTGAAAATTATATAATACTTTAACTTGATATTTCCAGTAAGATTTTAGATTGGATATAGACAGATTCACAGTATTATGAGTTTAATTTACCTAAAAATTAATTCAATAATATGTTTTACATAATTATGTTTTATGTTTAATAGTTAATTTTAATTAAATGAAAACATAACATACTCTACCTACAATTATTCAATTTTAAAAAGAGAAATAAATATAATTATGGCCTTTGTTTTTGAGATGATAACTTTAATTAAATTTAAAAAATAAATTTATATTTTTTCCAGATAAAACAAAGAAAGTATTGGATAAAAAGGTGGAATTTATTTTGTTATATAGTCAAGTAAATCTATGATTATAATTCAATGTTGAAAATAATTTAAAAATAAAAATTTATTCTGCCAATATTATATTTTCAATAATAAAATAAGTGTTAAAATATCAATTAACCTTTATGTAATACACTTACATGCATATTTAATATAAAGTAGATTTCTTAACTATATATATAATATATTCAGGTTTAATTAATACGAGTAAAACTCATAATATATAAAATAATAATTTTGGGTTTTGCTATTTATGGTTGAGAAACCTGGTCCTATATCCCATATGACGGGAAGAGACTTAATCTGCTCAGAAACCTAGTGCTTGGGAATATATTTGGTCCTAAAAGGGATGAAATAATTGAGGGTGGAGGATATGCCATAATGATAAGTGACATACATTGTTAGGGTAATCAACTCTCATAGATGTCGGTAGGCAGGACATGCGGTGCAAATGGAAGAATCTAGAACCTGGTTCAGAGTATTGACTTGTAAACAAAAAGGTAAGACATAATTGAGAAGATCGATATGCAGTTGGGAGAATAACATTTATTAATGGACCTGAAAGAGATAAGGTGTGATGAGGTGGATTAGTTTAAACTAGCTAAAAATAGGGATAGGGTATAATGAGGTAGATTGGATTTAACTAACTCAAAATAGGGATATGGGTATAATGAGGTAGATTGGATTTAACTAACTCAAAATACGGATAGGGTATAATGAGGTAGATTGGATTTAACTAACTCAAAATATGGATAGGGTATAATGAAGTAATTTGGATTTAACTAGCTCAAAATAGGGATGGAGTGTAATTAAGTGTACTGGGTAAAACTTTCTCAATATAGGGATTTGTGGCTTACTTTTTTAAATGTATAGATGAACTTTTAACCTCCTAGTGCCAGTAAGTAAGTAGCTTTTTAAGTATTACATCAAGAACTCATATTTGGATATGGCATCTCATTTTTTTTCATAGTATACAATGATCACAAGTACATAAACTTTGTCCATGATAAACTTGTTGTAGAAATAATTACTGTATATTATAGGTTATTTTTTGGTAATGTTTTGTATTATGGAACTTTAAGACATATTTCCTTTATTTATAATTTTTGTTTGCATTTATAGAAATATTTTTAGTCATTTTTAGATATTTTGAGTTGTTAAAAGTCATGCATGTCGAATAGGTATACTTTTAAATAATATCAATATTTCAAAAATTCATACACTTATCCAGCACACAGTTATAATGAGAATATAATGTAGCCTATGCACTTTCTAATGTATTTGCTTCTGTGGTTGAAAGTATATACAGCATAGGCTGTATCTATTTCCAACTCCTGTATGGTTGAAAAATACACATTCATAATAAGACACTATAACCAAATTGGAAATGTTTGGGTTAGGAAAGTGTAGCTATTACATCTGTAACAGGTATTTTCAAATCAACAAAACATTTAGCGAAGAAAGAGCCAAGTTTATAAAGGCTTAATTTCATTGCTAATTTTTAGTATAATTTTGCAACTCATTTGTTTTATCTAGTAGTATGATTTTATTACAGATTTTTGTTCATAGCTTAATTTAAAAAAAAATTAATCAATATTTTTATAATTCTTGGTTCACTATACAAGTACATATTTGATAATTCTTAGGTCAACAAAATACGGACTCTGAAAATAATTTTAGATCCTATCTAGAATACAAACAAATCTTTTAAAATAGCTGTTAAGATTAACTACGATGTTGTAGGGCTAATGTTGGTTAATACTTAAGTTTATCTAAAGAAAAAAAAGCAGAATTGATGAAATCATCGTAGCCCACAAATAAATGTTGTAGAAGTAAAAAGTCATATTATGTATGATCAAGAAAGATGTTTCGATTTTGAAAATAAAATTAATTTTATTAAAACATATTTGGATTAAGTTTACATCCAACCAGTTTAAAATCTAAATCTTCACGATAACACAGAAGTAAGAACATAAACTCCTCTCGTCAAAGAAAGTTTATACAAATTTAGGTTTACTATATTCGCGACCA
Source organism: Timema douglasi (assembly GCA_901482245.1). Taxonomy (NCBI): domain Eukaryota; kingdom Metazoa; phylum Arthropoda; class Insecta; order Phasmatodea; family Timematidae; genus Timema; species Timema douglasi. Next base: position 165,748 of record CABEEJ010000404.1, on the reverse strand, counting down.
GAGATTCAAAGTCAAATTTGTATAATTCCATTGCAGAAACCTCTTATGCTTTAGTCTTAAAGAAGTTGTGTCTCCCAGTGAACTATAAATATAACTAATCTCTAATAAGAACTTAAACATAAATATTTAGAAAAGTATTAATTTAACAAATTAAATAGTACCTTATAAAAAAAATTAAAGTTTAATAATATAATTTACGCACAGTAAATATATACTTTATATGGGGGACAAGATAAAGATTGTACAGTTAATTGTCATGACTGGTAAAGCATAGAAAATGGAAATACTATTTTAGTTACGGATGTAACCATAACAATTGTAATATAAGTATATTTTAAAAATTATACTTGGATACGGAAACTAAACCAAGAACGTTAGGACTAGCACACCAATGCTCTATCACAGAGCTATTCAGGTATAATTCCACACTTAATGTCATTCTTCACGAATAGTTTAGGGCATAGTTTCTTTCTTATAGGATTCACTAGTCATGTAGGCCTACAGTTATTTATACGAGCCTTTTTTTGTAATCCATATTATTCGCTTTCATGAATAAACTGCATTGTAAAAACGGCAGCAAAAAGCCGACTCGCAAGTCACCGGTGGATGTGGTTACAATAATAGTTATTTGTTAGCCGATTATTTCCATACGCTCCTCACAGACTCATTTTTAATATTTACGAATACAATAGTTTCGAACAAGATTTTTTTTTAAATGCTTTAATTACATTTCTCTTAAATAACTGCTTATGCGAAAATAATTTATAGCCTACAATATTATTTATAGCACTTTCCAAAAACTCATATTGAACAAAATTGTTCTAAGCCGTCTATGAATTTTTCAAATTTTCAAAATCAGTTATCTGTAAGCTACACTTACTATTTAAAGAAATAATTTAAATCACGATCATGCCTTGTCATGTGACCATATAAAATCTAAGTATCGAGTTTGAACAAAACCCATCAATCCGTTTCGGTAATAGCTTAAAATACAGATAAACGGACAGAATTGATAGGTTGACTTATTTTATTTAGGGGTTACATGGCTCGTAATGATGCATACAAATTTTGGGGTCGAGCATTTTCACAGTCGCACCACTTTTTATATTAAAAATATTTGATGGTTTTGGAAATGTAATGAAAAAAATAAACATGGCTGAATGTAGATAAACGAGGGATAAAACTGGTAGGAGGAGAAGTAGAAAATACTTAACACCGTGTCTTTCTACCCGTTCAGGCTACAGGCTAGAAGTAGAAAATCGTGGTAGGACAGAATGAGGGGGAGAGGAATGATAAAGAACGTGGCAGAAATTTGGCTCTAGATTATTAGCATTCACCCAAGTTTTTGTTATTTCCCCGCACATTGGGAACGTAAAATAAGTCATTCACGTTGAGGCGTTCTGGCTGTGTTGGGACTATCCGTGGGCCCAATGGAAGATAAGGGGGGGGGGGAGTATTTTAGTTTTCCCAACACACAGCATGCGGGTGGCACTCTCTTTAAAAGCAAAGTTTGGTCCGACAATAACTCCCTCAACCCCTCACTCTAACCCTTGGAAACATGGTGCCTAACACAGACTAGCACTAACACCCCTGCGACAACACTCAGCAATATTCGCGTTTACTCCAAGTTGCAAGCGGCATCTCCTGTAACGACCATGCAAGTTTCGCTTTAGTAAATGAGCTCACGAGATCTAAATAAATACAATCGTTATTATATCCTATGTGGTCCGGTCTATACAACATCCCCAAGACCTAAAGTATCAAATGTAAGAATAGAGATCTAGGAGGATGGACACACATTGGGGATGAAAGAAACTTAAGATAATATAATAGTTTTTAATTTTAAAAAAAAACTTTTTTTGTTAAAATAAATAAAATATTTTTTCAGTAGAAACATTGAGTCTAATTTTATTCACATGGTGCTTTAAACTGTTCTTGAATATCAGTTATAAGCATAGTGGCATTATTTAACAATGTTGGATATATTTTGCTAAGAAACTGAAAAAAAAACAGTGACTTTTTCTTGCGTCCCTTAGAGCCCCAGTCTAAAAGTTTCCGTTGTATTCATAAAAGATATTAACTATAGTTCGATGTATTTAAGATGGAACTTTTTTGATGATTATAAAAGCTAATACTACAATATTTATTCTTTCAATTTTCAGAGTAATATGATTTGCAGCTATTTGCACTATTTAATGTTTATCTGAATGCATGTAAATTTAAGTTTAATTGGGATATTAATCAATTAACTGTTTCAAATGATATAGTTTGCCCACTTCAATAAAGTTACAATCGTATACAATTTAGGAAAATCATAAGTGAATTATTCTCTAAGTTTTAAATATTAAGTAATTCAATTTAGATTTTAGTTTAGGTTCATAATTAAAACTTTATAGATTGCTACCAACATGTAACCGCATTATATTTTTATAAATGATTATAAAAAAAAGACTATCAATAACAGTTATTTGTTTTGGAAATAGATATGAGGTTCTACCAATAGAAACTTACAGCCATCAAGTTTAGATATTAAAACATATTTTTCATATTAATAATTATTGTTACTGTCATACAAAATTGTAGCCATATTGGAAACATCTCACTTACTCATGTATTTTGAAATAAAAAGTTCATCAAATAACTATGAAATTTTTAGGTATACCAATATAAAACTGATACTTTAAACTATTTCCAAACTAATAAAGTAGACACTTCTATTTGGTTTATTACGAGTATTTAGAAAATATTACAGAAACGATACATAATTTAGTAAACTAACTCCATTATTAATCAATAAAAATGTTGATGTTTATAATTGGTCTTTAACCGCGTATATTTACGGACCATATTTTTCCTAAGTTTTTAACTAAGATAGATAAAAAAATAGACTTTATCATTTTGTTCATTTAGGGTTGTTTGAAATGTATAATATTATGATTAAGGCAGAGCCAAATCTGAAAACACATGTAAACTTTGTAGAATATTTATCCCAATAAAATCCACTAAGTGTTTCGTTAGTGTACGACTATACTTATCATTATGCTTAATTATGTAACTAGACTCTATGGCCAGTTGATCTAAGGTGTTAATCTGCTGTTTGACTAGACTGACGATGACAGGGAGATTGGGGTTGGAATCCTGATATGGTCTACTGAAAGGGATTTATAAAAAAATGTACATTCTATAGAAGAATTAATCTATGTCTTAAGGACTGAAACTTAATTTAAATCTACGAACAACGATTATTTCATTCGTAATTATTTTTTTAAAGTCGCTTGGATACAGGATTCAATCCCATGCCCAAGTGTAATATTTTTCAAAATCCGTTAATACTATAACATTAAAATAATTTATATCTCCCAATGTATTATTATTAGATTTTCTATCTTACTGCAGGTACATTCCTTTTGTCCGTGAAACCTATACCTCAAATGCGTCCTGTCCTCTGCCTCCTCTTTCAGCACCCAGAATTGTCTTCTTTCCTTCATGTCATCCAGTATTTGAATCCTCCTTCCTAAGCTCCCCTTTCCCTCAACCTTTCTTTAAATGACGTCATAAGGATGAGTCTGATCTAGTTTGCTTTGCACTGAATTATCACATCCAAAATGGATCTCTTCTCCCACACTCTTCTTAATACTTCTTTATTTGTCAGCTCATATTCTCAAGTATTCTCCAGCACCCCATTTCAAAGTTCACCAAGTATTTATTTTACATCTTCCTAGGAGTCCAAGTTTCCTCTCCATACAGTGCGATGCTCCAAATGTAATATTTCATAAGTTTATTCCTCTGTTCCAAATTCAACTTGCTGGACAGCAGTAACCTCTTCTTGTAGAAGGCTTCCTTGGCCATAGTTATACTTGGGCTAGATTACTTAGTACAGTAGGCATCCTTTGTGAACTTACATCCAAGGTACTTGAACTTCTCTATGTGTTACAACGCCTGGCTTTCAATTTTTATTATCTATGGATCTTTATTTTTTTTAAATCACCAATAATTTTTACTTTTTAATGTTTATCCCCATGCTATATATATTACCTGTTTCCACTAGCCAGTCTATACCTTCCTATAACTATTCTTTATTTCTGGCCAGCAATGCTATACCATCTGCATATTTTATTGTGATGATGACGCATCCTCCTATACTGAAATTGCCATATCCCTCTAAGACTTCCCTGTTCAGCTACTCGCCATACAAGTTGAACTGACTGGGGGACAAACGGTTTCCCTGTCTCACTCTTCTTCCTATCTCTACGCTGTTTGTCTCTCAATCATTTGACCTCACTTATACTCGCTGACCCAGGTACAGGTTTGAAAAAGCCTTGTGTCCCTCTAGTTAATGCCAATTTTCTTGAGTACTCCAGTCAGATTTTTTTTTCTCTTTCACTCTATCAAATGCCTTCTGCCAGTCAATGAATCTAATCTAGTAAATTTCTTTCTTGACTTCCATCGATCTTTCTGAAATTACTCTTGGCATACAGATGGCATCTCTGGCTACTTTTCCTTTTCTGAATCCAAATTGGTCTCTTTCCATTTCACTTTCTATTTTCTGTTCCATTCGCCTGTTGAATATTATTATCATGATCTTCCCCACATGAGAGATGAGGTTGATGGTCCTATGGTCAATGCATTTCTTGGCTTGCCTCTTCTTCTATAGAGCCATCATGGTTAAATCTAGAAATTCCTTGGGTTATTCTCCTGTTTCGTAAATCCTATTTATAAGTGTTGTGAGAGCTATTAATAATTAGTTATTTCCCAGCTCCTCCAGAAGAACAGAAGGTATTTCATCATCTCAATCAGCTTTCCTTCTTTGCACGTCCTTTATGGCTCTCTCCACTTCACTCTTTAAAATACTGGGTCCTTTTTCATCTTCCTCTACCTATTATTTTAATTCAATCTCTAGGTTTCCTGGTTTAATTTCCTTGTCATACAGTACTTATATACATCTTTCCAAAATCATAAGAACCTATTTATGATCCTTCACCATCTGACCATTAGTGTTTTCTATTCCTTCTGTTCACACACCTTTGTTCTAATTCCCCCCAGTTCCTTTGCTTTCTGCTACATGAAGTCATACCTTACTTTTCATTCCATTTCAATAAACTTATCGCATGTCTTCTATATGTAGTCTTGCCTCACTTTTTCTGATTCTCCCCTTAACTCTTTGTCTAGCCTCATATATTTGTCTTTGTTGACTTTTCCATTTCTTACATTTTCTGAAGCATTTCATTTGTTACTCAGGGCCTTCGTGCAGTCCTCTTAACCTTTACAACATTGTCATTTAGCATCTTCAAAAAATATTCTTAACATTATTCTACTTTACTTCCACAGTTGCCATTTCAATTAGCTTTTGTTATATTGAATTTTTAACAATGTCACTCTTGATTATTTATTTTTCTAGTTCCATCTTAGTCTTCTATTGATCAACTTCCTGATCTTTTTCAATTTTATTTCATTATACGCCACCAGAATGTTATGGTCCGAATCGATGTTGGCACCTGGAAATATTTTCACATCCTTCACCCCATCCCTGAATCGCTATTTGACCACGATGTAGTCCAGTTGATACATGCTAATGTCTTCTGGGCTCTTCCATGTGTATAGTTTGGTCCTCCACTTCTTGAATCAGGTGTTTGTCACCACCAGATCATTCCACTGGCAGAATTTGATAAGCATCTGCCATCTATTATATCTATCCCCCGATCAACATGGCCCCACGATCTTCTGTTACCGTCCTTCTCCGACTACACTGTTCCAATCACCAATGCTGATGGTATTCACTTTCCCTATTCCTTCATATCGAATAATTACTTCAATTTGACCACACTTCAATTTCAGCCTCAACATCATCGTGGTTGATTGTTAACGTGAATACCTATACTATCAAAATATCTACTGGTTCAGTGTAGTTTCACAAACATTAATCTCTCACTATGACACACTACCTTAGTGACACTTTTCATCACTTCATTTTTCATCATTATTTCCACTCCTTTCCTTGCTCTTGAACCATCTCAAGTATAAATTTATCTGTTCCTCAAGATGATCCTGATAACACTGTTGCCCGGTACCAGTCACGTAACCCTATGCAGGGGGACGTAATGTTCCACCACTTCACTGGGCTCTTACAGAACTTAGCTGCCACACTGTCGGTGCTGTTGTCCACCCCCACTACGTGGAGGCGTCTGTTAAGTTTTACCCATGTGGACTCACCCTCTGGTGTCCCATGGGTCAGGTTCAGGAGCATGTATGAGACCATGCTGCCTGGTAGGTACCACATTTTTCTTCGTGTCATGTACAGTGCAATTAATTGTACAAGTAAAATCATTATACAGAAATACTTTTGTCCTATGTAATATAAAAAAATTGTTATTTATATTTAAATATTTGTACTAATGTCATTAAGTAATGAGGTTTAGCTAAAGTAAAATCTTGTGGAAGCTATGCACTATCAACATTAGGAAACTTACTAAAAGTTTTGTTTTCTTTGTTTTATAGAGATAGGCAATTTTCTCTAAAATGGCATGGTTACTCAACAACCATTCGAGCCCTATAGTGAAAATTAATTGGACTTATTTAAATAATGTTTGGTTATAGCCATATTGACAATTAGTTAAAGCTTTAAAAATAATACAAAGTTATATCACACTCATATTTTTTTAAAGATTCAATTACTCTAATTAATGTGATATAATACTTTATACATATCTTTTATTTTCTATATTAGTTATTACCTAAAGCTATAATGTTTATTTATTCATCCAGATAAAATTCATGATATTATTTTTATATATTTGGGTCATAGCTACAAAAATATTTGAAAATTACGACCTATTTCCTTTCATAAGTCTTTTCTTGAAACATCGATGGAAAAATTAGGTTACTCAATACTATGATACTTCAAATTGTATTAGTAATACAAATTTTAATAATACTTTTACACGTTTTTAAGAAATTGTTTTAGAGGTTTTTGCCAAGCTAATTCTAATAGGTATTTAATATATAAACGTTAATTAGCCCTTAATGTACGACGTAAAATTATAGTGTATGAACTATACATTTTGTAATTATTTCTAGTAACACCAACATTTGAAAGTAAGAGCTCCACATGTGTAAATAAAGGGAATGCCTCATTAATATTTTTGTTTGGAAAATCTGCAATCGTGTGTGTTCATTACAAAGTGAAAGTAAAAGTTAGGGAAGGCTAAAGCTTTACGCTAAATTAAGTAGTTTGAGATGGTAAAAAGATAGCAAAGACTCCGCATCTACATATTAAAAAAAGAAGTGCTAAGAGCTTTTTGAAAGCTTCCACACAAACATGCACGAGTCTTTAAAACAACAAGCTGTAAACACTGAAATATATACATTTACCTAACAAGGAAATAAGCATAAGAAGAGTATAATGGTTGGGGTGAAAAGATGGGTTAAGAGTACGAGAGGGTAGCATCCGAGAGAGAGAATATTATTATAAACACAAAATACTCTTTCAGAACAACAAGGTGACAAACTACAACCAGGACTTAATTTTCACTATTAAGGTCAGGTGAAACGGAGAACGAGTTAAGGTCCCTGATTTTTATGGCAAATACATGTTTAGTTAAAATAAATCAAATAATACATAGAAAGAAGAATTTATTTTGAATTTCTTCTATAAGTAATTTAAATTTTTCTTGAATTGATGTAAAGAGCATTGCGTAATAATTTAATTAGAACTTCTCTTTCTTTTATGGCCAAATACTACTGTTTTTACTTCCAATTTCAAGAACTATATATATATTTCATATATATATATATATATATACATATATATTTCATATATATATATATATATACATATATATTTCATATATATATATATAATTTAACTAAGTTTTACACTTAAGCACTAATTTATTTATTTTGGTAAAAAAATTGTTTTGTTCTGTAAAATGCGAAATACAATATGTAATTTAAATCAACTTTATTTTAATTTCATCTTAGGGTTCATCTATATACAATGTAGTGCATATTTCAACTTTTTTACTTTCCCTCTACCCCCATGTAATGCTATGTAGACATTTATCCTAAGTCCCTTCATCCTGAAAACTGTGTAACGTAACTATTCACATAAACTTAACTCAAGTTCTCAGCACAATATTATTTGGTGATGTACGCTATCTATAAGTATGTTTATTAACAGTAAAATATGATCAAAAATATTATTTTTCTAATATTATAATTTGAGATGGGGATGTTTGAAATAAGAGAAACATTTGTTTTTGCAGTTCTTATATAAAATAATTTGGTCGAAATAAATCAAGTATTGCTATAGTACAAACATAAATCTAATATTTTTCACATAGTGAAATAAACGGATCTTGAATATTTGTTAGGATTATCCTAGAATTTAGTGAAAACTTTCTTTCTTTAGTTAAGTACTTGTTAGATAATACCGCTATACCTATGAGAAATATTCAACAACTGATGATGTCAGCACGTGAATAAATTGAAACTCTGTTTTTACAGAACAACATTTGATTAATTGCAGCAAAATAAATGTTTTTCTATAAAAACTGTAAAATACCTGATCTTATTTGACGTTTCCTTTATCCCCTACTTATGTATAATATTTGTGTTACATAACATTATGGCGTACTCCACCTTCCCCCAGTATAACATCAAGTAGACTTTAGATCTCCCTATTCACCCTATCAAATGAGATACGTGATCTATGCATATCACCTTATAAATAGCCTGTTCTTCCGTTAAGTTTGTTGATTTAGTTCTTTAATAGTGGCTAGTGACATGAACACGTGACCAGTGGCGGGTCCAAAAATGTTTAGACTTTGTAAGTTTTGTTATTATTGGAAATTAGAAAATCATGAAAGAATGTGAAAGAGGAAAATCTAAGGAAAAATATATACAAATTTTAAAATACCCCACCAGTGTGTGTAAATCTAAAACTGAGTCACAGCTATAAAAAAAAATATTGGAAATTACTGTGGCTGGCTGTTAGTTATATTACATTTATGATGAGGTTTCAAGTAAAATTTCATTTGTTTGTGTCAAGATTATACCTATTCCACTTAATACAATGTAGCCCGAAAGATGATAGATAGCTACAAAGATTAAAAAACTATACAATATTAATTTTATTAATAGGGAAATACGCATCGTGTGGCAATTCAAAATAAAACAACTGGTCCGCTTATCCGAAATGTTAAGTTCTGGTTTAACATTTAAGACAGTGGTTATTTTCTTAAATATTTTTCCACTACTCTAACTTTCAAATGTAGGTAAATTTATTCTATATAGGGTCTACCATATCGGGGGGATATGAGAATAACCTGCACAAGAAAAAAAATTGGCAACATATGTTGAAAGTCAATGGCTTAAATTCATGTAGAATTTAGGTTTGTGATAATACTATTTTTGTTTGATTTTAAATCTGATCAGTTGTGAAACTTGAATAATGAATTTTTAGATAACTATTTTAGCCCTATCGAAATATGTAAAATAAATCACTTTGAATACAGTTTTAGGGAAACATTAAAAACAAAACATATTACTAATACGCTTAGATATAAAACTATCTATTCTAAGAACATTTTTCTATGCAACAAACTTGATATTAAAATGATTATAGATATAATATGAATCATATGATTAACGAGTGTATACTAATACATGAACTAAATGTCAATCTGATACATCCTGTTCTTTAAATTTAAAAATTACACCTGGATATGGGAATAGAACCCGGGACCTTTGACTTAATAGCCAATGCTCTTTCCTGCTAACTATCCAGGAGTTTTCATGTGCCAAGTCTCATTCTTTACAAACAGTTCAAGGCAGGGTCTGTAATGGACGTGCGAAAATGGTCAGCTGATATGATAAATTAAAGATAGTGGGATATTAAATAACGCATCGAACTTCGAATCAGTTAGGCTATATTTTGCCAAATGTACAGTAAAAATGTATACGAATGCGCATATTATGATGATTGATTTACTATATAAGCTATTATAGTTTTTAATAAAGTTATAGCCATGTCTAAATATCACAGTATCTGAGTGAAGAGGTTACAGGATGGTAAGAGCATTGGCGTACTAACCCAAAAGTCCCGGGTTTGATTTCCTTGTATAAGTTTCCGTCTCCATTTTAAAGTTTTAGATGTTTCAATACGACTATAGCCACACTTAACAATTATATCACATTGTATATTTAATCAATTATCATTCATTCTGGTCTAGCTGTGATGGGGATATTATTATTTAGAGCCCAGCTACTAGTACTGAAGCTAATCTTTAGTAAAATATTTCCGAATCACCTTCCTGGCAAATGAGGATATATTTCTTAAACATCCTTCCATACCAACTTCCATCCCATTATTGTAAATAAGTGAATAGCCAGGACGTTGAGGTTCAATACCCAACTACGAGAAATTTAAAAAAAATAAGAAAAGTATTTGCTATCTACTTTATTTTACATTAAATAATCACTATTCATGAAATATAAAATCTATGAATACCAATTTAATTTAATTAATCCATCCATGCTGCTTACTTCTATACGGTTCTTAAAATATTGACTAGTAAAATTAGGGATTTTAACTTCCCAGATTTATTTTTACATGCTCAACTATATGGTAGACCACAGCTACAGTCCAATGTTCATATGAAGGTCCTTATCCAAGAGCTTGAAAAATTACTAGATATACTTGTGTTCATTAATACATGAACTCATGTGGTCTGCAGTTATAATTCTTTATATATTTTATACTTTCTAATAAAATATCACTAGTAAAATGTTATTGATTTTTGCCAAAAAATTATGTTTATATGTACAAGTTAGATAATTTAAAAATGGTTTATATGTAACTGAGTTTTAAAAAATTAAAATTTTTGCACAATGGCCAAGGCAATTTTTTAGTGTATAGTTGAAGTGTCTTTTTATTTGATTAGAAAGACAATCCTTGTTTAATAGAGAAACGTTATTTAGTCCAGTTTATTAAAATATATTTTTGAACATTCATTTCTAAGCAATAATTTATTTTATGAGGAATTTGTAGGATTGTGTCCTACTATATTTGTTTTTAGTTTAAGGTTAATTTCAACGTTTTTAACAAACACTATTTTATTATTTAACAGCTGTGAACTTACAAATTTTAAGTTCCAATTAAAACTATATATAAAATCAAAATAAATATTAAAACAAAGATAATTTTCGGAATTAAGAATTGGGGTGGTCGTACATTAAGACATAATATCATAATAACTTTCACTTAGAAACATTTTACTCAATAACTGAACGGGTTTACAATTAATTCATTTTTCATTTGATGTGTTACATTCATATATTTTAATAATTAAATATTATCTAATCAATAGGAATCTGGTAATTTTAAAACCCATGCTAAAACATAATAATCAAGTAGAGCCAAATTTACAGATTATACATCACAAATATAATTGGGAAATTTAAAAGAAATATTAATGAACTATAAGTCCAGATACAGTGTATGGATGCTATCATGAATATATCGTAGATCGGCTATACGAGTAACCAATATTGTTCTAAGGTATTAAATTATACTTTATGTCATGTGCTGGTGCAGAGGAATACCATTAAACAAATACAAAATATATATTTTTACTAAATTTAAATATTTCACACGGTCTTTGATACAATCTTATAGCATAAAGGGTTTCTGTTTAGTGCATCACATCATAATACCCACTTGGGTCATCCATATATTTACACTAATGGACTAGGATAAAAGAAAGGTAGAATTTAAGTTAGGCTTATACAAACACATGCATGGAGGGATACAGTTAGGGTCTTTATTAAAAACCACCTTCATTACACTCGTCCAGGATTCAAACACGAATCTCCTCGTAGTCTGCAATTCAATATATTACAAGATTCATGCCTAACACCATTTTATCACAGAAGAAATCTCTAGGAAACTGAGAAGCCTGCAAAGCTGGTAGGCTTATGGCTAATGTTGACTAATGTGTATAATTCTCACTAGCAGGCTCGGTGTTCAAATATGAGTAGAATAATGAGAGCCTGCATCCGCGGCCATGTTTGTTAAGGTGTGAACTTCTTCTGTCCTGATTCACCGATAATGGAAAAGTCGGGGTACTGATTCCGTAATATGTTTGTATTAGTGGAAAAACTTCATAGGTCGCTAATTGCAATAAAATCTGCCAAATATTATTGTATTGCTTTCCTCTTTTATCAGAATAAGACCTCATTGAAATTCATTTCAATAGGATAAACTAAAGTAGGCTATTTCCTTAATAATGTAGTTCAATAAAATAAAAGATTGCTTTGCACTTTTAGTTTTAACAGCTATTCTTAGTTATATTACAAAATAGTATTTAGTTACTGTTAATAATAATTGAGTATTTCTATGTTCATATATAATATATAAGTAATGGGGAAAAAATCACTGCCCTTAACTTCATGGAAATAAAGGTAATATTAATAGCGTTGTAAATAAAAAAACAAAATTGAAGAAACTTCTAGCCTCTAAATAAATTGGCTTAATATGGGAGTGTGGGTATGAGAATTATGGTCAGTGTTTATTCAGTTTTTTTTACCAAAACTTATTTGCCCCAAATGAATAAAATATTATTCCAGTAGAAAGAGAGGGTTTAATTTTCTTCACATGGTGATATCAACGATGGTTGATATCCATCATGAACATAGCGGAAATTAGATGAGAAATATTTTAAATAAAAAGGAAAATATTCTCAATAAATTTCAGAATAACCTTGACAGGTATTCAAGAACTGTTGAGGTCACCATGCAAAGAAAATTAAACTATATTTATCCACAGGAGAAGTTCTCAATTTTATTTAACAAAAAGAAGTTTTGATGCATACACTTCAAAAATACACCCCTTAGACCAACTTACTTACAATCTCCACCTTAAGTGGTTCTCATTATAGATAATGTTATTTTAAAATATTGAGTATCTAAACAAATTTTATTTAAATCACTAGAAGGGAAAGGAAGATACTAGATTTTATTATAACAGTGTGTACAAAGATATATCTGCAACACTTCAAGTGATAAATCACCCTTTCATCTTACTAATGTTCATTTAATTGCTTATCACAGAGAGATCAGTTACTTTATTGTGAACCGAAGAGGTAAATACAGTCTTACATTATTCAGATTGACATGGTCACTTTTTTTTCTTACCAAGTCCAACACTTTATTTCCTACCCACTCGAACTGTCCCCACCCCCAACTCCAACCAACCCGCTTTTCCTAACTCCGTGACAGCATTGTAAGTAGAACACTTCATTACGGCACCAGCTCGAATATACTTCCGTAGTGCATTATGGCGAGTATAAGTGGCCTAGTCAGGTCAGCAGACAATCAACTACCATTTATAACGATAACATTATTCTCAATTTTGGAATGGAGTATTGGTTGCATTTAAGCTCATTTACCAGTTCTATTAAAATAAATTAGCGATAGCTAAATCATTATCACGTTTTCCATTTCTTTCTTGCCGGCCGGGGTTCAATCCTCGGTCCCGGCAAAGATTTATCTGATTACCAAGCCCTTCCTTCACCTCTGACAAGACATCTTGTGAATGTGGGGAATGCCAGGCCTCCACCGTGGTTCGGATTCCACGTTAAACTGTAGGTCCTTCATTTCATCTCACAATCACCCTACCATTACACATTAGCGTAAGTGCATATAACTCGAACGGGTAGTAAGACGTGGTGCTAATAATAATAATAATAATAATAATAATAATAATAATATTTCTTTCTATAATAAATTAATCAGCATGTCTTACTACGAATCCAGACTACCCGCATAATTATATATACTATCGGGGTAGGAATGAGAAATGTAGAGATTAGTGTAAGCTTACCCGTATTTGCTTGGAGGGAGAATAAGAAACCATTTAGTATGTCCTATCCCCAATACACCTTTTCCAGATTCAAAACCCGATCTATCCATAGCCAGTATATCATTGTAGAAAAGTTGGACCCATAATTTGTGTGCCCAAAGTTGCGGTTTGGACCTTTATACATGTATTCGTACCAAGATGTTTATTAAGAAAATTTAAATGTATTCTGCTTTAAAATAATTATGATGTAATATTAGGTGTAGATTTCCTGTCTAAAACTAATGCCTAAATTGATTTAAAGAATAATAATGTTGTTTTTTTTAGTTTAACCCCACTGTTAAAATTAAATTTGAAAGCGTGGTAAAACCACAAAAGAACATTTTGTTCAGTAATACACCCAGAGAACTTAATTCAAATTTAAATAGTTTTTCAGATACCATATCAACTATGTGGGGGAAATGAGATGTTTTTCCGTATCAAATCTCTTTGTTTAATTATAAGCCAGTATGGTCCCCACCTAATTCTTGTTCACCCCCTAAATTGAAAGTGTTTAGAGAACTATTCCAGGATCTACTTAATAGAGGTGTTATTAGACCGTCACGCTCTGCATATGTTAGTCCTGCGTTTATAATCCCTAAAAAAATATGGTGGGCATAGACTAATAGTATACTATAGAAAGATAAACAAACAGATTGTTTTTGAGCCGTACCCTATGCCTACTGTTGAAAGTGCTTTTCAACATTTGGCGGGGGGCGGGGGAGGGGAGGTCTATAGTTTAATAGACCTGAATGCTAGCTTTCTTCAGTGTGCTTTACTGAAGAATCAAAGCAATATACGGCCTTTGGTATCCCGTGGGGATGTTATGAATATAATAGAGTTCCGCTCGGGATAACTTGTGGAGGAGCTACTTTTATTCGAGTTTTGGGTCATATTTTGGCAGATTTTAAATTCAAATTGGTATTCAATTACTTAGATGACATCTGTGTGTATAGTCAATCCTAAGAAGAACATTCTGAACATGTTAGATTAGTGTTGCAACGTCTTAGAGAGGCAGGCCTAACTGTGAACCCTGATAAAGTGACTTGGGGCACTGATTCTAATAAATATTTGGGATATATTATTTCTAAGGGAAATATTCTGGTAGACCCTGAGAGGATTAGCCCGATAGTTAACTTTCTGACTCCTAAGAATTTAAAACAGGCTCAACGTTTTGTGGGGATGTGTGCCTACTATTCTAGGTTTATTCCTCCTTTTTTGGAGTAAGCAACCCGTTTGAATCAGCTAAAAAAGAAAGGTGTACAATTTGTCTGGAGAGACGAACAAAAGAGTGCCTTTTCTAAACTTAAACAACATTTTAAATCCCCTAATCTTTTGAAAATGCCTGATTCTTCACTGCCTTTCGAGCTTAAGGTTGATGCTTCTTCTTATGCACTTATAGCCGTTCTATCCCAGCAATATCCTGAAGGATTGCTTCCTGTAGCGTTTGCGAGCAAAACTTTAAATGAGGCTCAGAAGAGGTACAGTCCTTATGAAAAGGAATGATTTGCTTGCATATATGCAATTGAAAGGTTTACGGATTATTTAGAGCCACGAGAGTTTATTTTGTATACTGATAATAGTGCTTTATCTTGGATGTTTAACCACCCTAAACAACTAGGTAAGGTAGGCCGTTGGGTTCTAAGGCTATCACAGTTTAAATTTACCACTTTACATGTCCCGGTAAAAGATAACGTAGTTGCAGATGTCTTATCACGTATCAATGAGGGAGTGTTCCCTATACTTTCCTGTACTAGCCCATCTAGTTTCAGTGTAATTAATACAATCCCGGAATCTTTTGTGTCCCTAAGACAACATCAATTGGATGATCCATATTGTAAAGAGATTGTTGGAAGGCTAGCTAGGGGTGAAACTGTAGACAATTTTCTTATGCATAGAGACTTGCTATGCGTGCGAAGTAAGAAAAATAAGGGCAGAAAGATTTTGGTTCCCTCTAAATTAAGGGATATTATCCTTAAATATTTTCCCAATTCCACCTTTAGAGGCCACCTGGGAATTTTTAAGACTCATCGTAAGATTGCTCAGGAGATTTTGGCCCAATATTTATCAGGACGTTAGACAATGGATTAGGAAGTGTGATGGGTGTCTAGGTGCCAAGCCCTCTCAGAACACTCGTTATGGGTTACATTCTGCAGATGTCGCTCATAGCCCGTGGGATATTGTGTTTGTGGACTTCGTGGGGCCCATCACTCGTTCTACCAGTGGGAATACCTGTGTTCTTAATCTTATTGATGGTTTTTCTAAATTTGTTGTGATAATTCCCCTTAGGAATATGAAAGTTACTACCACCATGAAGGCTTTATCTGATAGAGTGTGGGCAATTTTTGGGTTTCCTAGGAAGATAGTCAGTGATAATGGACCCTGTTTTCGATCCAAGGTATTTCATGACATGTGTTTTGCGTGGGGGATCAAACACGTAACTACTAGTCCCTATAACCCAGCCCCCAATCAGGTTGAGAGGTTTAATAGAAACCTAAAGATTGCTTTAACCATTTATCACGGCACTTCCCAGCCTCACTGGGATAAAGAGCTTAACTTTCTTTCTATTGCATTCGACTCAGCTGTTCACGAGTCTACCAGAGTTACCCCTCCTCTTTATTGTTTGGTAGAGAGCTCAGTCATCACCTGCTAGCTATTTTGGAAGTGGACCCTCTGTTTGGGTATTGTGGGACCTCGACTTATTATGAAAGGTGTAAGCTTGCCTTTCATAATTTGCGGAGATACAGAGCCAGAGTGGCCGCTGCTTACAATCGTGGTTATATGCCGGTAAATGTGTCTGTAAATGATAAAGTTATGTGCGGGACGTTTCCATTGAGTTCAGCAGTCGACAGATCCTCAGCCCCAAGCTCACTCCAAAATGGAGTGGAACATCGAAAATTACCTCATTCTTAACACCTGTATCTGTTCTACTGGAACTCGTGGAGAACCAATGTCAAAATCGTCGGTCTCAAGTAAGCCACTTAAAGAAAGTACCTTAAGTATTGTAAATTTGTAAATATTAGTGCTGTAAAATAATTATGTTATTTATCATACTAATTCTAAATTTGTGTTAAAATTTGCTGCTAGATCTAGCAGCCCAAGTAATACTACACTGATAGGAAGGTAAACGTAATAGTAAAAAAAATATGTTTAGGAAGAAAATACATGTATAATAATAAATATAAATATTTGAAAACTAATGTAATAATCTAATGTTATAGTAAGATTCAGCTAAGAATCAGTATTTACTAATTATTGTCTCCTGACAATAACTAATGTTGTTATGGTATGTTAAGAATCAGTATATGTTAATAATTTCCTTTTAATGAGAATATATATATTTTTTGTCTTTTGATCTTTTGATTTATTGCCTGTTGGCATTGTAATAATATAATAGGGTACTATAATCATCGGTTTTCTTATATCAGGCTACTTCAGTACTTTATGGTAAGTGATTCTGGGGTGGTCCTATATTTGTTATCAATCTGACTAGTTTCTTAACTTCTTTTTCATCCCTGTCCTTCCTTTTTGAGAAACTCGCTGTGAGAGAAGATGCTGTCCATCTTCGGATGTCTACCGTACTTCTACTAAGAAGAAGAGACTTTCACAACACAGTCTACTTGCAAAACGGACTACTCCGAAGCAGTTGCTCTTGCCTGCTCACAAGGGGCACGACTCGTGTTGATATACGCCCTCAGCTGATGAACTACTACCGATTGGAGCAACAATTTGAAGGGTAGGAGGATTTTAGCATGTCAATCAGATAGATTGGACAGCTACAATTACAAAATTCAATAGTTTAATGATTCATGTAAGAAAGAAACTATATTTACATATTTAATTGAGTCTACTCCGAAGATGCAGTCTAATAAAATTACGTTTCTCCCTAAATCCAAACACGTGGTTGGTCAAAAATATTGTATTTTGTTAAATACTGGAGTAGATATCAAAGAGGGGGATTAATGTTATCATAGTTATGAATAAAATACTTTGACGCATTGCTTTTCCCATTGGATGATGTCTGGTAGATTCATATGCGCTTGCCATGCTGTTGACAAGAAAAGATAGTAAAATACATCTATTTGACAAATTCTTATAAAAATAATAACGGATCCTAAATAACATAATTTAAACAGATATATTTGAATATAGTATTCTTTGGTGTTTACTCACCTATTCAAGATGTCTAGAGATTCATTTGTCCCACATGTGAAGCACAAAACTATTCAATGATGGCCACCACACGTGCTATTATAACTAGATCTGTTGAAGAGAAGAAATGCGTACGGGCATCGACGCAAATACCTACTGCTCATTAACGACCCTGGTGGTAAACCAAGGAAACTTGTTCCTTCCTTTTCCCCGCAAGTGTTTTTTTCTGGTTAAATTCTCTTTCTCCCCACCTTCGTCTGCATCTATCGTTTCTATGTTCTTGTGTTTATTATCTTTCTGCTTTCTTTCATTCGTATCAGGTTGGGAACTATTTAAGGACCCTCGTCCCGGTTCATATTATAGCCAGTTTACTGTACCCCTGCATTGAAGGAAGGACTCCAGCATCGTCACGTCGACCATGAAGAATGAGGCGTTGGATACACCGCCACTTTAGACAGGATGACACCTTTCAACACCACCTATGAAGTCTGGTCCGTGGGATTCACCGCAGCTATGGATGGAACCACAGACTTCGATTTATTAAGTATTGTAAAGTAATCGACGAGTACTTATGACCTAGAATCTAATTTTTGTTATAAGGATGAGCTATATCTGTTTATACCCTATTAGTTTTTTGTATAATGTCGGAGACAATTTTCTTTCGAATTGATAGTATGTCTAGTTTACAGTTAATCAACTTCAAGTCTTGTTGACTTGTTGATTCAAAACTTTATTTTATTGATTATATATCCTGTCCTTCAGATCGCGGGACGAGTCTCTTTATTGCTTGTTTTTCAAATATTGTAATTCAGTCCTGTAGACTATGTTGATATATATATATATATACCTTTCTGTCTTTACATTATGAGCCTTTGGCGTAGAAAGTTATAATGTCTTTGTTAGGGACTTAAAGACTTCCACAAGTTCCTTTTATCTATTTTTGAATCAAAATTTGCCATGACGCCTTGTACGTCGTGAGCATCATTTCAATTTATGGATGGCTACCCCCAGGTTGTCTGTTTTGTTTATTACAATTCAGTTAATATAAATCAGTATTTTGGGTTTGTCAAGTTGTCACTCTTCACGTGCAGTAATAGTTTTGGTGCGCGACCCAGGGAACTGCTCTAGAGTCATAGTGGGGTCCGCGCAAATAATACTCTTTCACTTTTGCCTTTAGATCGATTTCTATTTTTTGTGCTGATCTTAAAGCTCATGTCTTTAGAATTTTATCTACTATTGAATGCCCTGGCAGTACCAAAGGGGAATGTGACCAGCCATAGTACTTTGTTGACACCTGTTTCTTAGCCATCGACTGCTTTTATCAACAGCTGGTTATCCGAAATGTTTAACGGATACTATTTAGAAGGCCCTATCAAGTAAAACAGATTTAAAGTTACATGTATATCTGGTTCTATATTTTTCTATTAGTAGTTATCAAATGGTTCTCCTTTTTAGAAATACTTCTACCTGTGGCTTGGCGACTGCACAGCCCTTATAGCCAAGGTCTATATTCTCAAGCCTAACAGTTTGGATCAAACTTCATACGTATTTCCAACTATATTATTGTAAATCATTACTTTCTTAACTATTGTTTTTGCTATGAATAAATCTATATCTTGTTTAAACTATGTCTTTTCAATCATAATATGTGCTACCTGTAGCCCTAGAACTGCATAGGATTAGTTGGTACAAGTTTTATAAAAACAAATTTTAAATAAAAGACTTTTATTTTTAATAGAACTACAACCATACACGGGTAAGTTATTTCGTACCTCAAATAGTGGTAAAACATGAAATAATATATTCATTTTTTTTCTAAACTTTCCATCCCGATGATATAATATACATGGTATATATATATATATATATATNTAAATTGATAAAAATAGAATCAATAGAAAGAGCAAAGGTAAGCTGAGAAATTTTAAGTTATGAAATGAATTATAAAGATAATATTTAAGTTAGCTTGTCAAAAAAGTATTTAGTTTAAAATGATTGTGATAAAACAAATTTGAATAAAATTAAAATATAATACAGGACATTATACATACATATTAAAAATGTGAGTCAAAGTAACATATACATAATCAGAACAAGACATATTAAATATATGTATTAAGACATGATTCAAACATGATCATAGAGTGTATGGTATTGATAAAAATACTAAATTTAGTTACAATTAAGTTATAGAATTTGAGAATGATGCCTATTCAGTTAAGAAAACTAGTAAGTTAATTGTTCTTGTATTTCAGGAAATTAATGATATCACAATTCAATACTACTAAATGTTAAAAGAGACAAATGTCCAAAATATCTAAGAATATTAGAGGAACAATATAATATGGTGTAAAAAGATATAAATATGTTTATAAGTTAGAATTGAAAAAGTGTGATATAAAGATATAAAGAAGTTAATAAAGTTAAATTCTATTCTTATCTGAGAAGTTTAATGCCCTTGTTCCCTTTTTTTAAATTCTGGAGTGAGATTCTCACGACATGTTTCGGCGCTGCAATGGCACCATCCTCAGGTCTAAAAAAGAATCCTGAAATGAGTTCCTACTACGATGAATCAAATAGAACTGAATAAATAGTATATATATATCTATAGAACAAAATTCACGCCGTATATGTCTGGTTTTAATACATAGGTTTTTTCGTACTTCCCGCTGAGATAGAACTTTGAAATTATACATGGAGTTATCTGGGAGCCAGAGATTGATATTAAAAATCCTAAACGTTAAAAATAAGAAAATGAACTGAATCTGTAGTCCAGAAATATCCCCATAGTTACCATATGGTCAAAAAAATAAAGTTTGTCTTATCACTATTACGTTCTATTTTCGAGGATTTTTCACACTGCTAAAAGCAATCTTGTTTTAATTTTTTCGAGATTACATAGAAATGACCCTAAATAAATAGCGAGATAATATAAAAAAATCGAAAAATGCTATTTCCCATTTAATTCTTAAGAAATTTTATATTTGGAGGTTTACGTGGCTGGTAAACAGAACTCCATCGCTGGTTTTCTAAATTCAAATCAACTGATCCTCAATTAATAAATAAATAAATAAATAAATGATACGGGACTCTAATGGAGGCATATAGTTAGAAAAAACCCTTTATTGGAATTATAAAATAAATTTGACGGGAATGTAGATGGAACACCTATATATTATCAATATACACCAATTTCGGTGGCCGCGGGCTAGATAATGGTATTCAGGTGTTCAGATAGACTGCTGATGGCGGGGAGATTGTGGTTTGATCCCTGTTGGTTGCATTAAAGGTTTTTTCCTTCAATAACTTTCCACTCTCCCTTCGTTCAAATGCGTTTGCACTTCTTCTAAATTAAACCTTCCTAATCCTTAATATATTGGATTAATTAATAGTTAGGTGTGTAATCATACGGCTACTAAGAATCCATGCTAAAAATATGTATATATACATATATATTTATACGTACACATATTTACATGCTGCTATATATATGCTAGGGGCAACTGGTTCGTTTTTCTCCTTAGGCAGAAATATCGTAGTAAGGGTGCCAGAGTCTCTACCCCTTTATTAGCTGCAACCGGTGCAGCATCACGTACCTTGTAACGCACCCATAACGGGAAATGGGTGCACAGAGTGTGGTTTAATTTGCACAAATGGAGGAAGGGAGGGGAAGGACCCTCGAACTGGTAGCTAGTCATTTATTACGTGAGATTAATGATACTGTAGTATCAGCTCCCGCCACCAGAACGAGTGACTAGTATCCCTACTTGATAAAAAGCAGAAAGGGGATGTCTCCTCTACTCTCTCTCCTCTCTGTTGTAATGGCACCCTACCACTTTGTCGTACGCCCACTTGATGGATACGATAACCTACCTTTGATTAGGATGTGCTTGTTAATCATAATGTTTACCGATTCTATTTCAACCCACCTCGTTGGCATAGTTAATTAACGCGCTAGTGTTGTGTTGGGATATACTGTTGAGGACGGGGAAATCGAGGTTTGAATCTCGGTAGGGTGAACTAGGGGTAATTTTCCTAAATAGTTTTTCCACTCTCTTTCCATTCAAATTTAGCAATTCCTAACCCATTAGCGTAATAAGTATTTAAGCGTATAGCACGAACGGGTAGTAAGACATGGTGATAGATAGAAAAAAATATTTTATTATACACATCATATTTATTTATGTTTTTTACCATACATTTTTATAGCCACAAATAATATTCACATTTAATTACATGGATGGTATAGGGATGAAAAATGTATAATATAATAGCAAATGTATTTAAATTTGACTGTAGGAAGAGTGGCGAACAATTGAGGGTAAATAATTTGGTCAGTATTCAAACCTTTATCTCAATATCACTGAAAACAAGCCTAGACAAGTTATACGTGTAGTTCACGTGCCCACTAATACACGTCATCATTTGTTTTAGTTAGCTATCAAGCTACTCACTAAGTACGAGTTGTTGATGTGCGTGTGTCAGTATGATGGCTATTACCCTGGATATCATCACTGAAGAAATTGCATGATTATTATTGGGAAACAGCGTTGTCATTCTCTCGTTTTTGTGTGGTCAATTTCCCCGCAAATATAAGATAAATTATGCAACGCTTGTTAGACGATGTTGCTAGTAGCTCCTTATCATCCCAGCAAACTACCTTCGAACATAACTGAGAGGGAGAAGATTTGGCAACAGTTAACTGAGAAATAGTGAAGATAAAGCTTTTCTCCATAAGACCTGCAGTTCCCTCAGCCATGATATTGGGTGTAGTTTTAAATTTAATGTATAGACCCTAGTAATATCCTGGAGGACAGAAAGACTTACAACAAAAATTATGTAAATATTGATTACACTTTATAGTATTATTAGTATAGTTTTAAATGTCTTGATAGTATCCATTAGAAGTAACATCTATTAGTCATATGATTTAACGTATGAATATATTAACTATATTAAAATATATATATTGCTGATTGCATCTGTCAGATACTCCTCTTCCCACCAAAATAATACTATAAAACTTTCATCGTAAAAGCTTTGTAATTTGTCTTCATCGTTGTGAGGAACACATCAGTAAATGGGTATGAAGACAACATCATGAATGACCTGCCTCAGTGGCTTCTTGCTCTAAGGCAGAGCGGTCCATTGTATTTCATTGTATACTTAATGGTAAATATTATTAATTTTTCATTATTATTGGTGACCTAGTGGTCTAGTGGTATGGTATCGGACTGGGGATCCGGGGTTCAATCCTCGGTCCGGGCACAGATCTATCTGTTTGTCAAACCCTTTCTTCACCTCTGACCAGACGTGTATTAATCACAACTTGTAAAGGTGTGGAATGCCAGGTCTCTACCGTGGTTCGGATATCACGTTAAAGTGTAGGTCCTTCATTTCATCTCACAATCACCCTACCATTCTAAAATGGTTTAATTTTGATTAGTTATGTTTTGATAAGGTTATTTTTTACACTCATAATGCCTGGACATAAGAATGCCTTATACTAATGATGTCACCAATATATATATATATATATATAGAGAGAGAGAGAGAGAGAGAATGTATCAAACAAAAGATGCCGCCGTTATAAGGTGTACAGGTTTATGGCATTAAGTTGGCCATAGTCTGGTTTGTCCATTACCACTGATGTGGGCTATGACAGATCCCAATATGATGTTGGAATTGACTAGTTTATTACGTAGAAAATTAGTGTTAAGGTGGAAAGGAAGGGAAAGTGAGTTAAGGTCCTTATTCTTATATTTACCATGACAAAATGGTTTACTGTAAAAAGATCTTAATTCAAAATAACTATTTTATTTTATTTAAATTTTATTATCTTAAAAAACAACTCCATGGCGTCAGCCCACAATAGAGCCACACTGACAGATTTAGCGGCCAATGACTGTAGGTAAAGATAATGCCAACATCTACGGATAGAGGGTGTAATGTTGTCAGCACAACGAGACCTCCAGTTATTAATCTCCATTTTATATATCTCAGCTGCTATTTTTTCATTTAATTAGTCTATCATTTGTCTTCATGAGGTAAAGTTAATTCCGTTTAAGACCAAATGCTTCAAAGAATAACTGAAAGCGCTTGGAATCGAACCCAGAGCCTTTAGATCTGTAGCCAAAAACTTTATATTCACTACAATACTTGTATATTAGTCGTGGGCATCGTGGAATTTTATAAGAACGAATTTTTTCATCTACCTATCTTTTTCTTCTTTTTTATTATTATATTAATAAAATAAAGAGTTGTATGTTTGTCATGAGCGTTACGAAATATCTACCGCACATACAGATTTGAGATTTAAATATTAGTATCCCCTGTTTACGAACACATTATGAACCTCAAAATTGGAATGTTGACATTTGTATTTGATTTATTTAAATTAATTAAATACTAGGTAGCAATAAATAGAATTAACAGATCTTTTTTCGTATTATTAAAGAAAAGTAAAGCATTGACGTCGGTAACCAACCAATAAATTGTGTGGTTCCAACTGGTATTTCTGCTTTTTACTTTCTCGCTATCTTACAGGAGGAGGAAGTATAGTGATCGTCAAAAAAAATTGAACTCAAGATTTTGATGAATCTTGACGTTTCATGACCCCCCGAATACAAAAAAGTTGTTTTTAATTTTCCATCTGTCTGTATATCTGTACCTCCAACTAGAGCCTAAATTATTTTACCGATAGGGCTAAAACTTGGAATCCAGGGCTTTCATAGGGTTGCCCCGAGGTGTTTTTGGAATTGGATATCTAACCCTAAAATTAAGGGTAGTTTACTGAAGGGCAAAAAGAGAAAAAGCCGATTTTCTCAAAATCGACTATAACGATTTTGATTAAATTTCATTTCTAAACATTTGTAAATATTTCAAACAAAATTATTTACTTCAATATTTCGGGAAAATGAATGTAAGGGCTCTGGTATGATGCATAAATTATCTTTTTATATAATATCTCCTAAACTATTTAAGATATAAAATTACTTATAGTTAAATATATGTATGTCTCTTTATAATACAAATATTTTAATCGAAGCATAATTTTATAAAACCAATAACGTTCAACATATACGCAAATATTTATATTTTTTTAACTTTTCTAAAACAAAAGATCAAGTGTTGCGACCGTAAAAAATACCTAACCTTTAATTTTAATGGATGTCGACGTCTTATGACCCACCCGAACCCTAAAAAGTGGTTTTTACAATGCAGTTTGTCTGTGGGTCTGTTTAAACTTAAAGTTAAGAGTAGTTTAATAAAGGGCAAAAAGAGAAAAAATCCATTTTATCAAAATTGGCTCTAATTACTGTGAATAATATTTGTATCCAGGCAATAATTTAAATTGTATTTAAACAGTCTATTTTCATTTTCCCATGAAAATAACTTTTAGGGTGCTTTACAGAAGCAGAAACTACCGTATCTCCTCAACTATTTGAGATACTAAGTAACATTTCATTGCGAAATTTTAGAACTATTAAAAATAAAAAACTTTTATTTGAAATTAATTTTTATAAATACAACAATTTATGAAATACTGGTAAATATATCGATACAATTTTGTGAGCTCTAGTTGTAAAGCGATACTACTTTAGTTTTAACGCAATAATTCTCCAATGCCATAGAGTAATTAAATATAAGTAAGTCTCTAAAAGGTTATATTATTTTTCCTTAAACCTCTTAGGATGAATGTTTGTACGTCCATGATTTATATCCATTTTAGACTCAACAGTCAATATTTAAATTTTGTATTGGTCAAAATTTATAAATGAGAAATTTAGTAGCAAAGAAATGGCATGAAGATTTAAAACACTTAATAAAATGTCGACAATTTTAACCGGAAGTTGAAGTTTTAATACGAAGTTTTTATCCTTGTGGACCCAAAATTGATCTTTTTTATCGGTCCAAACATACAAATAAGGACATTAATTATTTAAAAATAAAATTATAAAATTTAAAACTGGGACTAATAAAAAGATTTGCATAAGTATTGTGCAATTTATGCTTCGGTTTGCTATTGTATATTATTTTGTTTCACATATATTACGAGTTTTGAGTAAAAATCTCGATTTTCAAACAATTGGGCGAGAAAATCCGTGTGGAGTTCCGTAGAACTTATTTTAAATATTTATTTTCAAATAATACTACACTAATCTATAATATTATTAAATAACTCATAATATTGCTATATGTAGAAAATTAAATTTAACGTATCCACTGAATAATATTATTTTATTTATTATTTACCAAAATAACTTTGTTAATAAAAACTTCAAATATTCTAAGATTGACTTCAATTTGTTTTGACCTCATCCTTTGCCTTACATCCATTACTCTTTCCAGCATCGTACTTGGAACAATTTAAAAAAAATTAAAACTACATATCTCCCCCTAACGGCAGGCTAGCCCTGCCGTAACTTCATGTGCCTTATATTTTAACTTAATACTAGGATAAGCACGATATCCAGTCCCCAATAATTAATTTATCACTGTGAATGGGTGAACCCACATTTCATAATGTTAAATTTTTCAGTGAAGCAATGAATTGAACCTGGAACCCTTATCTCATTATACAGACACGCCACGAACTGAGCTAAGGTGCTTGAATACATTCTATAGTTAATATATATTAATATAATCTTCACGAAAAGATCACAGTCTAGTTTACTGTGAGAAAGATGCTTTTTGCACAGATCGTCTAGGAGTTTCTGTAAATTCCTAAGCCAGATTAAATACGATGCATGATACAAATCAGGAGCTCACTGACTCGATCACAGTGAGTAACTCAAGGTTAACTAAGAGTACTACATAATTTATACACACGACAACTCACCGTCAATCCTAAGCGGAAGTATCTCGCAAATATTTATCACCAATCAATTATTCACCTACTCACATTGTTGGTTTAACATGTTACTCTTGTGTTAGACTGGATTTCTGGTGAAATAAATCTGGATTCGAATCCAAAATAGGTGTACTTGAAGGTTTTTTTATAAATTTCTTTATCACTTTTCTTACACACAAATTCAGGTACACCCACGATAGTAGCCTAAAGGGGATAAAATTCCTACCAGATATACTGAGGGTTTTTATTTATATACTATTTTAAATTATTTGCCTCGCAAATATGATTAAATACTCTCGTAACCATACCTTTGTCATACCTATTAAACTGTCGTGACCAATATATAATATATATTATATTATATATAATGTATTATATAATATATAATGTATTATATATATATCAAATAATATATGTATATAATATTATATAATATTTATATAATATATGTATAATATAGTATATTGATATAATATATTATATTATATAGTATATGTATATAATATGTATAATATATTACATAGTATATGTATATTTATATAATATATATAATATATTATATAGTATATGTATATTTACATAATATATGTATAATATATTACATAGTATATGTATATTTATATAATATATTATATAGTATATTTATATTTATATAATATACTATATATTATTGATATAATATATTCTATTATATAGTATAGGTATATTATATAATATATCTATATTATATAATATAATATATATAATATAATATATATAATATAATATATATAATATAATATATGTATATTATATAATATATCTATATAATATAATATAGTATATATGTATATTATATAATATATCTATATAATATAATATAGTATATAAAATATATTATATGTTATATATTATATGTATTTTATATATAATTTTATCCCGTAGGTTGGTTAACATTCTGCGAAAAAAACTGCTACTTTCCCTCTAGTTTATTTATTACTAATCATTATATTATTTGTATGGATTAAAAGGTATCCCTAAAATGGTTAAAACTATACTCACTTTAAGAAAAAATAAATTTATAAACGCCCATTTTGGTGGCCGCATGGTCTAAGGCACTACAATCGCAGTAGACTAAATTGCCGTTGACGAGGAGATTGAGGTTATAATTTCAGTCAGGTTTACTAAGGGTTGGTTTTTTTCAAAATGTTTTACCACTCTCTATTCACGCAAATGTGGTACATTTCATCTAACTATAATGTTCCTAATCCCTAAAACCATTTTTGGAAATAGTACATAAGAGTATAGCCCGAACAGTAGAAAGATGCGGTGCTAAGAAAAACAAAATTATTAACTATGTATAATATTCAGGGTTGCAACTATTTGCCTTCAATATTATTTCCGGTCTTTTTCAGTGTCTTACAAAGTAACTCCCATTTTTGCAGACATTTTATATTGAAGTATAGAGAAATTGAATTGATATTTTTTTTAATATTCTTTGTTTTTTTCTACCCACCTCGTTTTACTATCCGTCCGGGATGTATGTATTTTATTTATGCTAGTGTAATAGGGATGCTGTAGGTATAATTTTAGACTAGATTTATCCTCACTTGCGTACGGGGAGATTGAGATACCGTTAATAAATCCTCATTCATTAGGCCTACACCTGGTAGGAACCTGGTATGAAAACTCATCTCCCAACCATTGAGATGAGGCTGCATATTCCTGACATTTGGACAACATGACCACATATAGTAGGGTAGTTTTATGTAAAGATGACTTGTTTTGATACATATAAATGGCGTTTAAAATAGGGTGATCTAAGCTTGGTGGGGAAATGTGGCGCACACAACCGGGCAAGATCCTGCAGGAGAATCCTTGGAGACAAAATTGACCTACAAACATTCATCTCCTTATAAATAAACTACAACAGTCTCCGAGAAGAAACCTCCTGTAATTTCAGGGATTCCGACGTCGCCCACAGCCCACCACTTAAACTACGGCCTACTCCTTACATCCTAGGCTACCCATGATTGGGTATTGTGTTCAGACAGGCCAGGACTCAACCAAGATTAGATTAAAAGTATCGGGTGGTAAAACTAATCCCATTTGACATCAACATGCCACTCGATACAGACGCTGGGCACATTGAAGAAATAATCAAGATTATAACTGAGTTGGTAATAGTCTCTATGGATCTCTACTAAGGGAATGTCTTACGGGGACTTTGACAGCCTGGGTCCAACCTCGAGCCAGCTTCCCTACTCCAAGTAGCAGTGCCACCAAACTCACAGTTCCTAGCTCTATTCAACCTAGAAGACAGGATAGCCGCATTCAAGATTCTACATCCGCTTGAACTGCCATTACTAAATGTCGATGATGCCGCAATTATTCAAGTTGGACTGGAGCTCAAGGCAAAGCTACTGGAGATCTCCTCTGGCAGGGACGCACACCTAATTAGACTTCTACTAACACTAATGACCGACTACCAGACCCTAAACGACTAGGTCAAGTGGACACTAGCTTACTTAGTTAACCTCCTCTACAGAGCTCACACATAATCATAAGCGAAAGCTCTATAAGTGACAGGAGTCAGGCCGGTCATAATCGACATATTCCACCAAGGCTTTGCCCAGACTCCGAACTCAGTGGTTCAATATGTGATTCAACAACAAACCCTCGGTTCTCCGTCACAGGCACCAATAGACAAAGGTATCTTCTGGCTCGCTAAGTAATGGCCTTAGCTTCAACAAGATTTACAGTAAAACATTAACACTCTAAACATGTAATGTCTCTAGATATTTAGGATTCCCTGAGAATCAATTTAGCAAATTAATGGATTCTGAATCAATGAACTAATATTTACTTGTACTACGTGCCATGACTTATATTTATTTAAATAAAGGTAATGACTTTGCTGAGACCATCTTCTGTTTTCAGATGTCCTCAAGACTTTCCCATCATTGTAACGCTGAGAAAAAGAGTATACAATGTGGGTAGGAGCTGAATTTGGGACTTAGTTGGAGACAGAAGAAGGGAAGATGACTTCCCTATACCAAACCACTACCAAGCTATCTTCCCCATTCATGATCTAAAGACTGGAAAGGTCCAAGAGCATGGCCACAAATGAGAGAGGTCTGGGTATAATGTAACCCCATTACTTGATTTATACAGAATACATGTTTTAAACATAAGAAATTATATTTGTTACGACAAAATTATTAATATGTTCTTCGTATATTACGTTCTCTCTCAAGACTGCGATCATATTAAGTCTGGATATCTGGTCCACCAGGCTCAGTTCTGAAGATACCCGGAAGACAGAATAGGGAGTTCTTGGAGTGCTGAGACGGTATTAAAGTAAAGAAAGCCCCCTAAAGAGTGGGCTAAGGAAGACAGATCCCTGCCCATGTAATAAGCCATGTAGTAATTAAATATTGTCTACGCCTGGCCTGTTCCCGGTTGGGTGGAAGTGATTTTAGGTCCAAAGAAGAGTAATTAGTGCGGCTGCCACTCTGTGTCTGATTTCGGTCCTGGTATGTCACAGACTTGTCCAACATTCCAATGAGTCTGGTGTTAGGCCTGCGATGGACCAAAGTGTAGCGTTTGAGTATACAAATGTCCAATTATCGGAGTGACTTTGCCACAACCGGTGGTCCAGTGTTCATCGAAGAGGAGATAGAGGGCGAGCTGTCTGTTGTTGCGGTAGGTGTTGGTTGAGACGTGTCCCAGCCCCTGAAGGTTAAAGGATCTACATGTAAGGTATCCTATGATTATTTGCTTACTATGGTGTTAGCAAGTGGTAGGAAATGGAGGCAAAAGTTTGCATTCTTGTGGGTGGCGTCTATCAGTTAAAATTTCTGGAGTTTAGAATGAAACGTGAAACTAATGTATGTGACTGTGCATGCGGTGGCTATTCTTTGATTTCTCTGGATTTATGACGAGTTTTAAAGAAATCACGATGGTCCCAATCCTGGTTTGGTCCAAAAATATTAAGTAGCTCAGATAGCCATTACCTCTTACTGATGGGAGGAGCCACTATATATTGGTAAATACCTCTTGTGAAATCTGCTGAAGGATGAGTTGTGATATCGACTGGTGGGTAAAGCAGTCTTTCTTGCCTCAGTACAGGACACTGGTGAACTTCCGTGTGAGGCTGAACAGATGTGTCTGGTGGAAACCACTAGTTAGGCCAATCTTCACTAGAAAGTCTCCAAACACGATGCTCCAAAGCTTTCGGCCCACCGGCTGCAAGAAGAGGGCCTGTGTTTTAATGTAGTGTGTTAGTTTTGATAAGTCGTGGATGATCATGATTCCACCGCGGCTTTTGGGGATCAAGAACACCGGGGGAGTATCCACACATCGTTCCTCCATAATTAGACTGGTAGCGAACTAGTCTGTGATGACGGTGTCCATTAGTGGTTTGGGTTAAGTGGCCTGAAAGGAGTGTGGATCCTTTGCTGCTCTTGGAAGGATGATGTCTTGTAAACCGTGGTTCAAACAGATGGTCGCCCCTGTTGTTGTCAAAGAAGGAACAGCCTTAGAACTATACTGGCAGTCCCGGTTGAGTGCGTAAGCCAGGGAATCAACGTCAGTGATAGTAAACGGGGCAGGAAATCAACTGACTAGAGATGGAGAGATAGGTGTCGGGGGGGGGGGGGG
>CABEEJ010000404.1:50472-134198 GCA_901482245.1 Timema douglasi | reverse complement strand
GGGTCCCTCAATCACCAGTGGCTTGACATCCATTAGTTCCAAATCTCTTGGAGGAGGTTTATCGGTGATATTAAATGATTTTGGGATTTCTCAGTCAACTTAATTGATCCCAATATCGGTGACCAGGTCCACCAGATCATCCGGTGGTGTATGGATGGTGACATAAGCACCCACCTTGGATGCAAGGTTTACAAAGTGCTACATGCGTTTCTCCACCGTGAGTCATGGATGATCTAATGTTGTATAGGCTGGGTCGATTAACACTTCACGGGGACTCTAGAAAGCAGAAATTATTGTCTGTTTATACGCACACGTCATGGGGAACACCGGTCCATATGGTGGAGTTCAGAATAGCACGTCATTGATGTAGCCACTCTCGAGATCCTGGAGGTAGAAATCATCTGAGACAGCTGGAGGTGGGTTGTCCACAGCATCCAAGAGAGTCGCTTGAAATCTCAAGTCTTCATCCTGGAGGGTGGCGAACATGGTATCGGTCTCCAGGCACCCTATTAAGTGAAACTTGTTATGGGGATGACCTTCTGACTCTAATGTTGACGCTCTTGAAGGTTGTTGATTACCTTCCTCAATCTCAACTGAGTCGGAGGCAGATTAGGGACTGAACAACTACTTCTACCATAAAGAGAAGTTACAGGTGAACCTAAATTTGAGATCATTTATGGCCCAGTGTGTGGAAAGTGTATTCGGTAACTATATGACGTTGCACAAGGGAAGCACAAATGTACTAATCGTATATCCCTTCTATAGAGGCTCTTTCCATGTCCTGATTAGATGAACTGATGTTTATGGTAAATACGAGCGTGTGCAAACTCTTAAAATTAACTTAAGCATAACTAACCAAACCCTGGTGACCGGTGGGATGATTACCCTTCAAGAAAAAATACCCGTGGAACCAGTTGGGGATAGAACCCGAGAACCCAAGTATTGTATCCAGGTACACTAACTACTACACCACGAGACCAGTCGTAAGGAAATATATGCGGTGGTTACGTACCTCAATTTTTAAATGGGGCTGA
The DNA here is from genome assembly GCA_901482245.1 of Timema douglasi. Lineage (NCBI taxonomy): Eukaryota > Metazoa > Arthropoda > Insecta > Phasmatodea > Timematidae > Timema > Timema douglasi. The sequence goes on along the minus strand of CABEEJ010000404.1, from coordinate 133,164 downwards.
TGATAAAAAATTATAGGTTTCGACTAAGTGTGCTTAGCTCTATAGTTCACTTTATATTTTATTCCTAGGGCTACTATTTAGAAAACCCAGTGTATCTCACACTAAAACATATTCTACAGTAGCCCCATGGCTTCATTGGTGCTGACTGACAGCTCACAACTGACAGCTGACGGCTTTGACAAGCTACCAGACCAAATTGTGTATCCCTACGCCGAACCATATGGAAAAACATTTGTTTAGCAGCTGTCACCTCTGACATTCAAAATTTAGGTATAGACCTAAATGTTGACTGTCAGCTGAGAGCTGTCAGTCAGCACCAAAAAATCCATGGGGCTAATGTAGTTGTTTTTAAGTTTCTTTAATGATATACACTCTCCTTGCTATATTACAATTTTTCCCTTTTTCCCCCGGCTTTCCATGTATTTCTAAGTGCGTGCAACCCCCAAATTAAATAAATATGTCCTACACCTCCAAAAGTTCATAGATTTCTTATGTGTATGAAATAAAATCAAAAGTTTGTAGATATGTGACATAAAATTTAACCTCAAAAACAAATATTAAGCTTCACCTTTTTTTGGCACAAACCCGGCTATTTAATATAATTTTCAATCGCTAATGGATTAATGGTATTACTGTTTGTTGATAAAAATATATATATATATATATATATATATAATCTTTTGTTGGTTTTGTACATGATGTGTATAACAGTGGCGTCTATGATAAATATGTTCCCTATAATTAATTATAGACCATTTTATACAACAAAGATAAACATGATTTATTATACTGCTCACACAAATGAATCAAATAGTGTAAGTTAATCACTGAAATGGGGTTTCTTCTATACAATTTATTTGCAGGAAAAAATTAATTCACTTGATGGCTATTCAAACACCTTAAAATTAACCCTTTTTCAATGACTCAATGACATGGACAGACAAATTTCCTACTATTGTATATATTTTTTTTAGCGAAGGTACCTGGATTAACCTTTATTTCACTTTCCCTGAGAAACTTTAAAATGATAAAATTTAAAAAAATCTGGAAAAATAACAATTTAGTTTAGTTCATGTCAAATAAAAAAATCATCAAATTAATGTAGTGTTTTTATACAGAAACTTAGAGAATTATTAGACCTATCTAATAATACTTATACTTCAGTTTAAATCTACAGGTAGAAACGGGAATGTAGGCCGTGACAATATTGACTTGCTTAGGCAATATTCCTGGAGTAGAGTTTTGGGAATAATTTTGGTTTTAAAACTATGTTAAAATATCCTCTTCGTTGATCAAAGGGCCTAGGACCTTAAGAAGTTACTCTCTCAATAGGTTGATCCCCACTTTGGTGGCCGAATATCCAAAAGCGTCACTTTCGCAAGAGACTGGCTACCTACCACGGGGAGATTGGGATTCAATCCCAAAGTGTTGTACTGATGGGGGTTTTCCTAAATGGTTTCCCAAACTCCACCCACGCTAATTCAGGCACGCCCCCTTTTAAATTAAACATTCCTTATTCATATAATATTAGATTAATTATTATATAGGTGTACAGCCCAAAGTTGTGACACTTTAGAATTCGTGAAATATTGGGGAAAGTATTTTACCGAAGAGCTTGTCTGCATGCCAAACACAACAATTGAAGTGCTAGCGTATAACCCTGAAGCGGTGCTAAATAAATAAATAAAAAAATAATTGAAGTGCTAAATAGCGATGTTGATGTCACTCGCAAAATAATTGGCTAGCTAGACCACGTGGTATCTTCACTTAACTTGCACTTCACGTAAAGGTTTTCTTCTGGAAAACTCTTAGGTTAAGTGAACATTAAATATAAGTTGAGTTAACTGCATCGTTTTGGCTTCCATTTAATAACACAAGGAGAACAATTTATGTTAAATTACCTTAAGTGAGTGTTAATACAGCGTTGAGTTGATCATGATTCTGAAACGAGGTTGGTTTTTCTTTAGTAGTTTCCCACTATACCACCACGAAAATGTGGGCTCACTAACTGTGAATACTAGTCCCTAATACATAAGCGTAATTAGACATTTATTTGTAGCCCCGGGTATTAAAACGCAGCATCAAGATAAACACGATTCAAATTTATATCCATGAAGGCTAATTACCATTTTGATTATCCTCAAATAACACTTACTAATCTAAGGACACAGGGTTGAGCATTTGGACTATATGAAAGCTTATTGGCAGTGGCCGGGACCTTGGATGAAATAGTACTTTTTAATAACTCCCCCCGCCCTTCAGTGAATCAGGGCCAGTATTCGAGACTCAGCATCCCCATTTAAATATAGAAATGAAAATTAAGTTAATTTATTCCATTTAATTGCTTCATTATATTGTTAAAAAAATAAAGTAATTTAAACATTTTATAACTCACAAAAGCTGTATCCTGATTCTCAGCATAATACACCGCTGTTAATGGGATATTTTGTGTTTATATCTATGTTAGATGGATATGGGATTATGCTTGACTCGTTCTTAATCACTGTGGCTTTCACATACTCTCTCTATCTACATTAATGCAGGTACTACTAACAAACCAATTGAACTTGAATTTAGTCGAGATATAAAGAGGTGGGATTTAGAATCCAATCTAGAGAAATCGTGATATGAACTCAGATCAGGGCAGATTTTATCATCAGCGTGGCATGAAAGTGGGAATACTGTGAACTAAAAGTTTATCTAAAATACATTAATTTCAAAATTATATCAATGGTATGTATTGTTACCTACCATCTGACAACTTAACTCAGTTAGTAGCGTGTTTGTTTACTGAGATAAGGGTTCAATTCCTGGCATGGCTGAAACATTTATCACTGGTGAAATGTGGGTTTAACATTTCACAGTGTTGAATTAACGGCTGGGGACTGGATGTTGTGCCTGTCCTAGGCCTAAGCTAGAGTATGAGGCATATGAAGTTACTAACGGCCTAGCAAGCCAACAGTGGGAAATATGTGGCCCCAGGCTGGAAACAGCAATGAATGTTAAAAAAAAAATTAGAGTATGTATTGTTATCACTAATTGAACCCATTTTCCCGGTATTATTAAATGAAAGGACTACACATAATTTACACAAATAATTATGGTAGGTTATGGATGAAGTATACCCCAAAACAGGGGGATTAATCCAAAATCTAAGAGAAAATTAAGAAAAATTACATCTTTACAACTGTAGAATATTCTAGATCTTTGATGGACCTAACCTTTCCGGTGAATCAGATGGAACTAGAAATAAGTCTATGTTTCCATACCAACCAATTAATAATTTTTTTTTTATAGTTTGAATGTAATAATCTTCACTTAGGCTGGAAAGTAAGGGTGGAAGAAATTCCTATTAACTGTATCACTCATTTTAATGTCCGCGTATATAGAAGAATATTAACACAAATTATTATCTCATATAATAAAACATACGTTTTTTAAAAAGAGAAGAAACCAAGCATTCCATGAAAATAATATCCCTTGCTTTGTCTAGACTCTAGTGTACCAACCACCCGGGATTCAACGTATTGACACTCTCTTGATTTATCATTCGCGTCAAGTTTGGTTTATCTTTTGATCGTGGGATCAGAGAGGAGGGGTGAAGGAGAAGAAAGGGGAGAAGTAATAAGTTATGCTGTTTAACGGATGCTTTGTACATAATCGAACGATATCAGTGGTTGATGTTGGCTTTGTATGACGGTAGCGACGTCGACAGACATGTTCATTTATCATTCATGATCCACGAAAAAATAAAATAAAAAATCACCTCCACCTCCCCAAAAAAAATGAATTTCCATGTTCAAAGAATTGAAAGGAAAATGATAAAACAGGAAAAAATATATAAATGAAGTTTTGTAAGCGTCGACATGGACAATTTTTGGACTTATATTGTTATATTATTTTTAAGGATATACAGTTGATTTGTTGAAGAAACCTTTAACATTGAAATATTTCACTATGCTAAATACATTATGTCTTCTACATATAGCCTAATTTAGTAACAATTATTATACATAATATCGTATAATTTTTGTATTACTTACTTTTAGATCATTATACTAATATATTCTTCTATATAATTTTTTGACGTATTTAATTAAGTTGTTTTGACTACCTGTATTTATACCTTTCTCGTATGTATTGGTTTAGACAGGAAGTTTGTATAATTTTAACAATATTTTTTTCTACAAAGAAGATCTCATTGTTTTAATCTAATATCTATTTGGAGCTTGGTTTGAGGGTCACGTTAAAACGTACTGATTTTTTATATAAAAAATGCATACTGTCGACGTGCCACGTTCCTTATCTGTTTGGTTTTAATTCCTCTCATTATATAGTACTGTTAATCTTGGCTAGGTAATTATATGTTTCGTTGATTACGCCATCATCAGGTCTTCAGATTAGTACAAGGATATTATTCCCAATGTTAACACAGTTAAATAGCTCCAATCTAGTCAATTGCCAATTTCATTTATTCATTTTTCTTATCAGATAATCCTATAACCCGCCACTACCTAAAATATTTTATCATCACAAATTATTATTCTTTACTTGTTTTCAGCTAATTTTATAATTTCAGATCATTACTATTTAAGAGAAACTAATCTATCGATTTAAAAAAATGTTCAATTTCTTTAAAATAAGGCAGTACAGAAGTGTTAATGATAAATCCACATAATAAAGTAAAAAGTCAACAATAGTGAGTGGAATGGCAGCATTATTTAGATATGACTCGATTATTCTAAAATTACAAAAAAAATACGTAATGTATATTAAAGGGAATGGATGATGAAAATAAAAAAATACTGGGAAGAAAGTGTAAATAAAAACAAAGCATACATAAAAAAAGACTTTAATACTTCCCTTGGTGGTTGCAGTTGATGCTACGTAGATCATGAATGTTGACAAGGGGGGCTGGGGATAGGGTGGATGATGGGGGGCTATGGGAACAAAACCCCACAAGATATAATAAGAGAGAAATAGGGAGCTTCTGTCAGGGTAAGGTGGTACGACTGCACGAAACAAACAAGCTACGAATATAATGAAAGCAAACAATGGCTCAGAAGAATGTCTCCAAGAGATAGGAGAGTGGCAGCACTGTGCAGAAATGCCATAGAAAAATGGTGTGGATGTAATGAGGAAGAGTGTGTTAAACTTGTGATGCGGGTTGGTAACTTGTGGTACAAGGGCCATCTAAACATTATTATTACAGTCTGTTTGTGTAACTTTGATCCTTTAGAATTTACAAAGCCACCCGTCTCGCAAACCTATTTAGTTCCCTTGACCAGTATATTTTGTGGTAGAGCTGCCAATACTTTGTTAGTATATAATTGTTTCCTCTGAACACTAATACTCACTACTTAGTCATTTTGTTTTCATTCTTTTACTTTTACGTGTCTACTATTTATACCCCAGTATCAAATCAGTTTCAAAACAAGCATAGTTAGTGCAATAAAATGTAATATCAGGTTCGCATTATAATAGCATATTTAAATGTATCTTTTAAAGGGTTAATAGATGAGTTATTGTGTAAAGTAAAATAAATATATAAAAAGGAAAAATTATGAAATTACATTTTCCCACATGAAGACAATAATGAAACATATTATTCAAATAAAATGTTAGTATACATTTTTCAAAAACGATAGCTACTTTTTACTAAGATACTTTAAATTAGTAAATTACTGTATCAATAATTGTGTTCCTATACTTTAAATGAGTAAAGTATTAATACTTTTATTGTGATATTGGGGACCTGGTGGTCTAGGGGTAAGGTGTCAGACTTCTATGCTGGCGTCCGAGGTTCAATCCTCGGTCCCGGCAAAGATTTATCTGATTACCAAACCCTTCCTTCACCTCTGACAAGACATCTTGTGAATGTGAGAAATGCCAGGCCTCCACCGTGGTTCGGATTCCACGTTAAACTGTAGGTCCTTCATTTCATCTCACAATCACCCTACCATTACACATTAGCGTAAGTGCGTATAACCTGAACGGGTAGTAAGACGCGGTGCTAATAATAATATTCTGATATTTTAAATAGTTAGATTATTCATAGTTTTACTACTATAATTGAAATGATTAAGGTATCAATAATTATATTCTATACTTGAAAATAATAAGTTGTCAATACCTTCATTCTGATAGACGAATTGCGTAAGTTGTCAATAATTGTATTCTGATGCTTGAAATGAGTAAGGTGTCAATGATTTTATTCTGATATTTGAAATGATTAAGGTGTTAATAATTATATTTTGATATCTGAAATAGGTCAGGTGACATTAATTATATTCCGATACTTGAAATGAGTAAGGTGTCATTAATTCTATTCTGATTCTTGAAATGATTAACGTGTCAATAATTTTATTCCTATAATTGAAATGAGTAAGGTGTCAATAATTTTATTCTGATAACTTGAAATGAGTAAGGTATCATTAATTTTATTTTTATTCTTGAAATGATTAAGGTGTCAATAATTTTATTCTGATATTTGAATTAACTAAGATATCAATAATTTTATTCTGATACCTTAAATTAGTAATGTATCATTAATTCTATTATGATTCTTGAAACAGTGTCAATAATTGTATTCTTATACTTGAAATGAATAAGGTGTCTATAATTTTTTTATTATTATTATTATTATTATTGAAATGATTACGGTGTCATTAATTCTATTCTGATTCTCTAAATGATTAAAGTGTCAATTATATTCTGATTATTGAAATGATTAAGGCTTCAATCATTCTATTCTTATTCTTGAAATGAGTATAAGGTGTAAATAATTTATTTCTTATACATGAAATTAGCTACGTGTTGATAATTTTATTATGTTACTTGAAATGGGTAAGGTGTCATGAATTATATTCTGATTCTTGAAATGAGTAAGGTGTCCCTAATTCCCTAGAAATTAATTTCATACAAAATTTTAAAAACCATTCCCGAAAAATTTGGAAATAAAAATTCATTCATATGTAAATCAACCTTATTATTGTAATTAACAATATTTCGAGACATAACATATAAATATCATGTTTTAGCAAAATCCATTAAACCGTTTCAGATAATTATGTGGCCAGGAACAGAAAGACAGGCAGACACAAGGCAGACTTATTTGTAAAATTTACATTTTATTTGTGTTCGGACACACATAAAATTAAATATTCATCATAATATCGAGCTCAAATGTTTTCTAGGAATACAACATTTTCGCTTGATATGATAAAGTGAAAATTCGCAATGCATATATTAGGTTTAAAATATGGCGTTGAAACTAAATATACAATTCTTTAAAGCAAAAAGACTTTACCAAGATTTTTTTTTAAACTATAATCACTGTATTTTCTTTGAATTTAATAAAATGGTTTACATTTTATAGCCATTATCTTATAGTTAACATTACAAACAGTTATTCGAAAAATATTTTAATATCTCATCATAAATACCAACATGATTAAATACTATTTGAAATGTATATATTTGGGATTAAGTGGCCGTTGTTACACACACACACAAACAAACACACATGTCGCACCTTTTACTGTCACACCCATGCACAGCCAATACAACTGTACCACTATAAACTTGTTTTCAACTGAAAGCCAAGCTAGTAGTTTGAATTTAATGTTTTCCAGTTTCCAATTTAAAATCTGAAACAATAACCGTTATCAAAAGAGAAATAAGTTCTTCAAACGATGGAAAAACAAAATGAGTAGGGGTTGGGTATAAAGAGGGGGAGGTGAGGAAGGGGGTGAACAAGGAAATAAAGAAGAGAAAAAAATCAAGGAATTTAAAGAAAAGAGAGACGGAAGATTGACTTAATATTCTTTTAGCTTCCTTTTAAACGAGAAATGGGTTCTTCGATTTCTAAATTGGCTCACCAACCCAATACTACCCCCTCCCCCTCCTGTATAAGGCGTGTGGCAATTTGTATCGGTTGCAACGAGTAATGTAACGGTTTGAAGAAGGGTTGGAAATGTGTGAGGGGGGGAGGGGGGTATAGGGGTTAGAGTATCGGAGAAGCCAGGTTCCCAATCTGTGGGCCGCGTTAAGTCACCATCTTTTCTATGTATTTTACTTTCATCCTCCGGCAACAAAATAGAATCAATAACCAGAAACCACCAGAGGGGAGAGGGGGGAATGAGGAAAGCTAGGACTGGAGAGGAGGTCGGAAGAGGGAAGGACTTTTGGGTGGCAGAAAAGGAAGGTGAAGAAAAATCCATTCCTAAGCTTCGTCCTTGTACATTTTTTTTTTTCATCCTTTAGGCCGACCTCCACTGAGGGATCTGCTCCTGATCTTCTCTTTCTCATCCAACCCCTCCCGTCTCTTCCCCAACCTTACCCTTCGCGTTACTCTTTTTCGCAAATTCGATCGTGATCCGAGCACACGGAAATACCTTTTTTCCCTTCCCTCAAACTCCTACCTTACCTACTAACTTCTATCCAAGTCACGACAAGGAAAAAAGCATCTATGTCGGAGAAAAGAGTAAAAAACTAATAAATACATTTCTATAAGACAGTATTTTAAGCTTTTAAATCAAAAACTACTTTGATACAAAAGTTAAAATACTTTAATGGATCCTATTATGAACAATATGTATATTTATATTTTTTTCTTAACGATGCCACGTTCAAATTGAAACACAAAGACACTAAGCACATGGCTTACCATTATCATCTTGCAAGGAATCTAAATTAAAATATGATCAACAGCTGTGTGTCTATATATACCAAACATTTATAAAGAAAAACAAAATATTTTTACTAATAAACAGCAACTTAACTATCTTAAAAGATGGTATAACGTTTTATAGTAAATAAATATTTAGCAATTTACGTTTTAATAAAATATGAACTATCCACATATTTAAACTAATAAGATGGACTTATGAAACTGGTATTTTAGATTGTATGTATACATATTTGATAATAATAAAAATTTAAAATATTAATATGGCATTAATCGGGTATATGGGTGGCCTTTACGCGTAGGAAGATTGTTAAGACGCTCGGAATAAAAACATACTAAATACAAACAGCCTGTATTCAAGCACTGGACTCCCTATGACTAGCAATCTAATTAATTAATTTAAATGATGAATCAATATACGTAACTATTGAAGCTGGTAGTTCCAATTTAATGTCTTGCTAATTTAAATGATGCATCAATTTAAGTGACCCTTGATACCGGTAGTTACACTTTGATGTCGCACGTCATTCATTCATAAAGACTCTTAATCACTTCCACAATAATACTAGTCAATAATGTAACAATATTGTGCAATGCACGTCTACATTATGGAAATGCTTGCATGAGAGAAACCACTGAGCAATGATGATCAATATTTGAAAAGTGTAGGGTGACCTGATGGTCTAGGGGTAAGGTGTCGGACTTCTGTGCTGGGGTCTGGGGCTCAATCCTCGGTCCTGGCACATATTTATCTGATTACCAAACCCTTACTTCACCTCTGACAAGACATCTTGGGAATGTGAGGAATACCATGCCGCCACCGTGGTTCGGATTCCATGTTAAATTGAAGGTCCTCCATTTCATCTCACAATCACCCTACCATTACACATTACCGTAAGTGTGTATTACCCAAACGGGTAGTAAGACGCGGTGATAATAATAATAATAATAATAATAATAATGAAAAGTGTAACTGAATCGTTGAACAACATAGCTCGATGTTTTTTCAAAATATGGATCAATGTTTCCTCCACCAGAAATACTACATATTATCGGTAGAAGATCTGCACAATATTGACTTGTTGAGATCTATTCAGTACTCCCAATCAGAAATGATTCAAACATTATATTTGTCACACGTGTGAGTATGTCAAAATAATATTTCATCTTAAAAATATTGTGTTCGTGTTTGAGCATACCATAACATTATTTTTATTAAAATAATGTGCTTATGCGTGAGCATGCCATATCTTTTTAGATGTTGTGTTCGTATGTGAATATGCCATAAAAAATACTGTATATAGTATAAAAAATGTTGTGTTAATACATGAATATTCCTTAAACTTTAAAAAGTGGTTTACATATGTGATTATGCCATAGTAATATTGTTATAAAAATTATGTCTACATAAATAATAGAAAAGTATTATTACGTATTTTATACATGTATGAGTCTCAGATGCATACTATAATTAAGAGTTTCAGTCAAGATTTTCTTATTATTTTTATAATCATTTGACATACAAACAATATTTCAGATGCTATTTCTTCCTCCAACATTATTCTGAGTGCTGACACTTTCTATTTAAGAGGTCCATATGGTAGAGCACTAAGAATAGCTGCAAACGTTTAGAAATCCCGCATTGTTTGATATTAAAACAAAATTCAACAATATGTAGGAAATAAATACTAACAGGTTTATGATAAGATATATTGTTTGAATCTTAACTCCTAATTACAAGATTAAATGACAATTTACGTGATAATTTGTACTTCTGAGATTAAAGAAAAAGGTTAGAAACGTAGATCTAGCTTTCCTCCCTCAAATATAGTCATTTTTCGGTAGGGTCATAACATAACATTTTAGATAATGTGGGATTGCTTTATAGGGTTTTATGTAAATAATCACACATATTTAAAATCAATTTAAGATTAAAAACTATAATTTTTTAAATGGTCGGAAATGTATCCTACACTTTGGTGAAATCAATATTTTAAAATATCAAACTACTTCACAGGTAATACGGGGTTTCTAAACCTGTGAACGATTCTCAATGATGTAACATGCAACACCCTTAACTATTTAGAGCTGACAGAATAAATATTGAGCAATTTCAATCAATATATTGATCAAGGTCGTGCTATGTTGAAAATTATCTTATATTGACAGATGTTTAAGAAAGCCTAAGCGAAATTAGCCAATAGCTTTTTTTAAAGAGCGGAAAACATATTCCTATTAATTTTTTACAATGCTATTCATAAGTCCGTTTCGGTGGGATCTTTAAATTATTGGTGTCAGGTCTATCATTATTATTATTATTATTATTAGCACCACGTCTTACTACCCGTTCGGGTTATACGCACTTACGCTAATGTGCAATGGTAGGGTTATTGTGAGATGAAATGGTGGACCTACAGCTTAACGTGGAATCCGAACCACGGCGGAGGCCTGGCATTTCCCACATTCACAAGATGTCTTGTCAGAGGTGAAGGATTAAATCTGTGCCGGGACCGAGGATTGAACCCCGGCCGCCAGCACAGAAGTCTGACACCTTACCCCTAGACCACCAGGTCACCGTCAGGTCTATCGAGTCTGGTTTTCTGATGACTATGTACTCTGGGATAAAATCCCATCTAGGTGCAAATCATGTAAACTTTCTTAAGCCCTATGGATATATAACCAAGCGATGTAACTCAATGATTATGAATGATATGAATTTCATTAAAAAGTTAATTTACTTAAATTTAATGTATATAATATAATTGTATTAATTTTTGTGTGCCATATAAGAGATGTCCCCATATTAACTCATTCTGAACCGACTTATTATATCAGCACACAAGAGTGTATATGAAAAAAAGTGAAATTACCTGTCAACTTTACTGGAAAATATATTTTCACATACCTTCCAGGGCTCGTTAACATGCCACAATTTATATGGAACTGATGGATTTACTTCCCCTCCCAAGGAAGTTGTGCTATGAGTTTGTATCACTCAAGAAATATACACCAACCCCAGCTGGGTTTGAACTCATGAAAGAAGGACTCTTGAGGCGAGCACTTTGACCCAAGACCAGTGAGATCAACCATATTCATTCTATACTAATGAAGTAAGTTGTTGCATATTCTTACTCTTTATGTTACATTCTCATCGTTCACTGAAAGATTTTAGGTTTGGATAGTGTATAAACAAATTATCTTTTAATTACAAAATCTTACAACAAAATCACTTAAGAAATATGGGATACTTGATGAGAAAAAAAATATTTTTCAACAATTAAATAATACAAACAAATGTATTTTTAAAAAATGCTATAATAGCTCGCGCTATCTTATAATTTTTATTAAGATTGACTAATTTTAACTTAAGATTCAGACAGCAGAGGATTGGGAATAAATCATTTAATTTGTAGTAAGTTTAAAATATTACTTCATTCTTAATGAATCCATTGGTTCTAAAATAGAATTTTTGTAGTAAAGGTGCATAGAAACAAAGTAAATTTTATACCTCGAAAAGTCATCTAGCTTATCACAATTTTTTATCCCGCGATGATTTGTTGACTCAACCCCCAGGAACCCCCCCACCCCCCCACTCCCCCACAAATCTTGTTGAGGTTGTCGAACACCTGTCGAACTCCTCTCCCCCCTCCCTTCACTGTTTCCTAGGAGAGAAATCTCATCTTCTTTCTGCCTTTTCCACCTCCCTCTTATAATCTGACGGAGAGATCACCGGATGCCCTTAAACACCCTCCTCCTTTGCTCCCCTCCAAACCCAAGACGTGGCGTCTTCACTAAAAACAATAATCGACCTTAGAACGTCTCAGCATCCCTTATAGCAGCCTCAACCCCCTCCTTAACACCCTACCACAGTTGGGTGGGCATTCTCCACCTCCCGTGAAGCTGGTAACAAATTACTTTGACCATGAAAGCTATTCTCTAGCTGACTGGAGATACATGATATGGATAAAATATATAATATATTCAACCTATAAAATGTTTTCAAAAATTCCTATTAATTCTATCAATGAAAGTTTAGTAGGCCAATTTTTGAGAGGTATAATCATCATTGGTGGGAACATAGTCCAAACTACATGCTTAATTTGTTTGGTTTGCCAATGAAAGGAAGTCTGGGCACGAATACTGGTTGGATGTACATTAGGCTGGTTTTAACTTGAATTTGATACTCAGCATCCCTAAATTCAAGTCTGGATACATTTCTCCCAAATTATACCTTCCTCATTCCAGCCCTAGTGGCGTTATGAATGTGTATGCATACAGCCCGAACAGGTAGGGAGACGATGTGAAATAAATATTAGTGAAATAACTAATAAGAATGTATATTATTTTTGGTTGATGTACGTGCCCTTTATGGATTTGTGTATATTATTTTTACATTTCATTTCTACATAGTTCAAGAAACACTTAGGGAATAAGTTTAGGATGTATAGTGTGAAAATATATATATATATAAAACTCTCCTAAGGTTGTATAAATATATATATATTATTTTTTTTGTGTGAAAAAATATATATTTTATTTTTATATTTAGCTCAGTTGCACGAGAAACCTTATCTCAGGACCACTGGGTTTAAACACATGATTAGGAAATCCCTTCTCTTTGCCTGTCCGGTTGCAATAGCAATATTATATGATACAGCAAGAAGCTTGTTGATAATGCTTGGGGTATAACACATAAGAAATACACTTACACCTGTATTTTATATAATATAGAAATGTAACGAAATTAATAGTTATCATGAAATAAATAAACTATTTTTTATTACTTGTTTGGTTATTTATGTACTTTGAATTTTAGTCTTATCAAATCCTGCCTATGGAGCTCGATTAATTTACCTATCTAAGGTAATGCAATTTTCTTGAAACAAAGTTAAAATTTTGGTGTGTGTAAATTTTATATTAATATGTATAAACTTTGTTTTGTTAACAAGGTATTAATTACTATACCATAACTTCAATTAAAATTAATAAGTAGCCTTGCTGCTCATAGTTCCATTTTCCTTTTTGTAAGTTATCTTAAGATATAGTCACTAAGTGACTGATTAAAATTGTAGAAACAAAACATAAAATTGGAAACTTCTCACCCATGGACATTCATTAGTTGAAAACTACATATCTTTATATTTAATTAAAGATATCAATAAACTTCTCACTTCCTCTCCAAGTTAAATTCAACATTCTTGTGTTAAATCTTTTATAGTTCAAAATTGTAATAACTTGCAGCACTGTGTCCCTTTTTGCCTCTTGATTGGGAACTTAAACATCCCAGCTTTATTACCATTTTAAAAACGACGCCAAACATAAAACAAAAACTAATCGTCCCCTTCAATTCTTAAAAAGCAAAACAAAAGCAACTTTCCAAATACACACCAAAGAGGTGATACAATTTAGAACTAGGAATATTGCTTGAATAGTGACGTATAGATGAGAGGTTAAAGAAAGCTCAAAGTTATTTTATTTGGGAAGTGAAAATAAATAAATTCAATGTTGGCACTACTGTACGTACATCAACAGAATAATAGTGAATAATAGATATTTTGCTACTCTAATTAATTGTAAATATGGTTTATAATTAATAAAGGGCGGTTTTCTTTGTCACAGTGGTTAATATCACCAAATTTTGGTATATTACACATTTCCTTTCACCTAAATCTAAATTGATTACAGCTGTTTCTATAAAATAAGATTACTTTTCTATCGTATGCAAGTAGGTAGGTTTTGGAAGGAATAAGTATTTAGAAAATACAAACGAATTTAATTTTTGATATAAATATTGATCGAAGCAAGCTTATGTGGCCGCATATTTTAAGGGCTCTCTCTCACAATAGAGAGGCCTGTCAAATACGAGGTATCAGGGATTGAATCCTTGTACGTTGTTTTGATGATTTTTTCCCCTAAATGGTCTTACATTATTTCTTTCTATTCACGCAAATACAGGTACACTTTCTTAATATTCCACCTTCCTCAACTATTTACTCTAATACATCATTAATTTAGAGATTTGTCCAAGTAAATTAATAACATATTAGAATAATTTATACATATGCATGTAACCCCAACGAGTAGTGAGACGTGGTGGTAGAAAAAACATTAATAATCTAACTATAGTAGTGGTTTTATTTTATAGCATAAAAGTTATTGATATTATCAATCGTAATTGACAGCTTTGGATCACATTATCTGACTTATTCATTCCCGAAATAAGATCTAGTAGATATACTAGCTGTCTGATAAGGTTACTATACTGTGCAAATTAATTGAGACAAGTTATTCCTTTCTTAGAATTGTAATGTGATTCCAGTTAATGTCTTAAATTGACTTAAACCAGTTTTATCTGCCTTTAGGTGGTGTTACTGTCAGAACTTGACAATAATAATGTGGTTTGACTAATAACATGTCAATAATCTCCACCCCCTTATTTTCAGGTTTCAAGTTGTATGCAGTCAATATGAAAGTATGCGTTTTAAGAAGTGTCCCACAAAAAAATGGTTTTGTGCTCTTTTTAATAGAATTAAGTTTTCTTTATAAATTCATGTTCAGGAAATCGATAGTACCTTTTTAAAAGTGAAAACAGTTTTTTTTTTATTTTATTTATTACTCTAATTAGTCTAAATTTACAAATAATTATATTTTATTAAGGATAAACTATAATCAAAATAATTAAGAAAGACAATAATTAGTTTCTTTATACGCGATTATGGAATAAGACTGCCGAGGTGCAGAGTAAAAATAACCGAGTAACTTTCATCGAGTACTTCTAAAAAGAATCGGAAATGTGATATGCTTAGTCAGCATGCTTTTTGATTGTGTACCTTACATTAGCGAGTAATTTGTGTTGAAAATGCACGTGGAATATTTTAACCATAAAGGGTCATTTTTGCGTAGCATTGGAAACTGTTGATTAAAAATGAGCTCTTAGGGAATATTACTTTTAAATGGAAATAGCATTGTAAATAGTCCAGCCAATAAAGGCCATTCTTACTTAGCTGGTAAGAAAAGTTAAAATAAAATAATAACAAGGACTTAATAAAGTTACTCGAGTAATCCCGGAAGAATCGAGGATTCCCGATTACACAGCACAATCGAGTTACTCGATTATTTTTACTCGATTGTGCCCATCACTACTTCAGCATCAGTTGTTAGCTTTTGTGTGAGACGGATGTTAGTTTTTGCTCTCTGTGAGATACGTGTTGCTATCATGTATTTAAAAATTTATATTACTGCAAGGAAGCGTGCAAAAAATTTGCTCTTAAGGATAATACTTTTATGAAAGTGAGAGATGTCGCTTCTGCAGTTGGTGTAGGAAAATCAAGTGTATCAAGAATTATTACGAGATACAATGCATCTGGATCATCGTCTCCAAACAGGAGAGGTAAATGTGGAAGAAAACGAAAAATAAATTCACGGAGCGATAAAATTATAATCATAAATATTAAAATGAATACAACAAAAACAAGCACAGACCTTCAAAGAGATTTATTGTCTAGTGGTTTTGATGTTAGTGACTCAACTGTACGCCTTAGACTCTTGGAATCTGGCTGGAAGGCAAGAACAACAACTAATAAACCATATTTGAATGCAAAAATTGAAATAAAACATTTAGAATAGGCCAAGAGGTATAAATCATAGACTGCTGACGACTGGAAAAAGGTAATTTTCAGTGATAAAACTCATTTATTTGTACAGGGTTACAAAGCAAATGTTGTCAGATGAAGAAACTGTGAACCCTTAAGCCCTGAGCATGTCCAAAAAACTGTAAAGTATTCTCTGAAACAGATTTTTTTGTTTTTGTTTTTTTACAGAAAATGGCAATAGAAGCTTAGTTCCTGTTCAAAGTATAATGGAATCATACAAGTACGTAGAGATATTACAACATAAGATTGTTCCATTCTTGCAAATTTTTGACGGTTCATTTCAACATGACTTGGCTCCATGTCACAATTCAAAATTGGTCAAGACTTTCATCCTGGAAAATAAAATTAGTTTTTCTTGTTTAGCCTGGAAATTCACCAGACTTAAATCCAATAGAATACTTGTGGAATAATTTGAAGAGACGTTTAGGTAAAATGGACTGTACAACCAAAGAACGCATGATAACGAATGCTATAAAAGTGTGATTCAAAGATGATTAAGTCAAAAATATGTATACTAAATTAGTGGAGTCTATGCTAAAACGAATTCAAGACGTTATTTCTGCTAAAGAAGTACATACTTATTACTAATACAGGTATTTATCAGTGTATATAAAGTCATAGCATGATATAAAGGCAAAGTTTTTCAAAAAGAGTGATTTGTTACTTTGTCACCAATTAACTTGCAGAGTGTAGTATTTCTATTAAAGTTGGACTGTAGCTATAGGCCTATATCCTAGACTTATAAGCGGATAAATACATATATATTTGTATCAAATGGGTCTAATCTTTATTTTATTTGTCTTAATACCACATCTTACTTACTTTTCGTTCGGGTTATATGCCTACTTACTAACTGCGCTGATGGGCTAAGGATGAGTAAGTCTTAACTTTGAGGAGATGTACCAACGTTTGCGTGCTTGTAGAGTGGAAAATAATTTATGAAATCCACCATTAAAACACTCCTCTGAGATTCTTACCCTGATCTAACCGTCACTGGCAGTCCAGGGCATTGCGAGAGTAACGCCACACAGTGATGAACTAACGGGATGCTGTGTCAGTTATAGACTTAATTACGTTGATAAGTCGTGTGCTGATTGTAATGATTCTGTTTAGAAAGTGCACATTTAGTACCTCAATTTTGTTTAAATTCACATTGAAATCTAAAAACAGAAATAAGAAATCATGTTTACCATTTAACTAGTTGTCAAGTATAAAAACTACCTGTATTCAAGCTAACAGCCAATCACAATCACTCATAAGTTTACGACCTCCAAATATCGCGATGTTGGCAACAGTGCCAACTGTTTACCGGTCTACTTAATGGTGCCTTCGCGTGCCACGTACAAACACCTGATGCTGTATTACGATCCAAAAAGGGGTTTTCACGTTGGCAGGCTTCACTGCACCGAGGGGGCTTCACGAGGAAGGGGGGGGGGGAGGAATGGATTCCCTTGTGTTTAAACGTAGAACATAAATCATAGGCGGCATTTACAGCCACGAGGGTCTTCAGAATTAGCAATCGCATAAAAGCAGCCAAGGCCCCTTTTAACCACGCTTTCGACTTACTTCACACTTCCTCTTAAAGTGCGGGTGTCGTGGCATATGCTGCCAGTTCATAGTCACATTAAGGAGTGTATTATAGTCACCAGAGATGAAAGTTACAGCCCTTTAATCGTGCAAGGTTCGACCAACAGGAAGGCAATATAGGGCGGCGTTATATCTAATTTGTGAGACGTGCTCAACTGGAAAATGAATGTATTTGGTTTTTTTTTACTATTTATACTTAACGTACACTTGATAAACTAATTTATATCAGAAATCAATTTATGAACTACTTTAAATATAGAAGAAAAATCTACACCCAGTCCTTCGACGTCAATTTTGTACCATTAAAGAGGTATCCCCGTTATAAAACATAACATATATATATAAACAAGGTGTTAAAAAAACACATATATATGTGTGTGTGTGTTTTATATATATATTTACACCTTGTTTGGATTAGAACACAAGACACTTAGCTCGGTTAAGAGACACGCTTTTAGTGAATCGACAGCTTGGACATCAAATTTCAAAAGTATAGGTTTTAAAGAGGAATAAGAATATTATTTCTAATTAAAAAATATATCGAAAATAATTATTTTATAAGATGAATTTAATATGCCTGCTAAATTATTAGATGGAATATGGATTTTTATGACTGGGAATGAGAACATCACAGTATTAATAAATATAAAATGTTTATTACAGAAATTATTTACTATTTATTTTATTGAATGATGCGGGGGAATAGTTATAAGTTCATTCGAGAATAAAAATTATTTCATAAATTTAACAAACTGCTATAAATACTTGAATAATGATTGAATGATTGAGTGACCTGGCGGTCTAGGGGTAAGGTGTCAGACTTCTATGATGGCGGCCGGGGTTCAATCCTGGGTCCCGGCACATATTTATCTGATTACCAAACCCTTCCTTCACCTCTGACAAGACATCTAGTGAATGTGCGGAATGCCAGGCCTCCCCCGTGGTTCGGATTCCATGTTAAACTGTAGGTCCTCCATTTCATCTCACAATCACCCTACCATTACACATTACCGTAAGTGCGTACAACCCGAATGGGTAGTAAGACGTGGTGCTAATAATAATAATAATAATAATAATATTGAATGATGATGATTCAATAATATCAAATCCTTAAAGTCCACGAGCTATAAGAGGTCAACATATTGTCTTATACTTTTTGCGTAGCATTATTAAGGTAAATTAAATATTGTATAAATAGACATTCATATGAGGTGTTAGCAAGTATAAATTAAAAATAAGAATGATTAACATAATTAATATATATATATATATATATATATGTATGTTAAGTGGATCATGTGTGAGGTTTACAGGTTTAATTTGGTAAACGCACCTTATTCAACAAGAGTTCAAACCCTCCTTGGTGGCGTAGTTGGCTAACGCTCTAGTTTCATGTTAAGTTAGACTGCTGAGGACGAGGAGGTCAAGGTTCGAATCTCAGTCAGGTGAACTGGGGATGGTTTTTATTAAATGTTTTACTTCTCTCCCTCCACTTAAATGTGGGTTCATTTCCTATAAATTCAACCTTCTCAATTCCTAACTCATTAGCGTAGTTAGTACTTAAGTATATAGCCTGAACGGGTAGTAAGACGCGGTGCTAAGTAAGACATCGAACTGACTGCTTTACTTCATCTTCCAAGGAAACTGTGCTACTATTTTTGGTAGCTAGAGAAAAATCATTCAAATCCAACTGGATTTGAACCCAAGAACGTCGGATCCCGAGGAGAATAATTAGCCCAGGACCACTGAGGTCGACTTACGACTATTGCTAAAATTCCTTTAATGGTGCTAGATTCCCTTACTTACAGGATATCATAATTATTTATTTGACTTGTAAAACAAATACCCAAACAAATTAAAATTGTGTATGACAGAATAACGTTTTTGAAACATATCTTTTATACAATTTTGTTTAGCAACATCTCACCCCATACCTGTTTGTGCTATACACATATAGTTATGCTATATTTTTATTTTGAATAGGAAGCTCGCTCTTGACTACCAGCACTGATAGCAAGTCACTAACATTTGGCATTATATAAATTATATTATGTTGATTTACTGATAATAAAATTAATCTAGAAAGTTATCAAAAGCTTCCTATAATACTTAGACCTTACAAGTGGCAAAATAAGTTGTCTAAAGATATGCCGTGAAAGATAATTCACACTTATTTTACTAAGTATAAAGTTGCAAAAAAAGATAACGACGTAGTTTTTAAAAGAAAGGCCATCAAGGTTTAAGACTATAGACCAACTTGTTGATGTAAACATGTAGCTACTGCAAGACGTAGTAAACATCATCCCACGTCTCGCCGAGGGTTTGAGAAATTAACGAGGAAGTAAAGCCCTTCTTCTTCCTCTAGACCATATCTCATTCATCTAGCGACACCACGTTTCACAGAGAACACAACACCTCTAAAGAAACGAGGCACTTTACTTCGGCGCTGTGAAATATAGAACCCGTTGGCATTAAATTGGGATTCTTTTAGCCGTCCAATTTTAATAAGAGGATAATTTTGTAAAATCCAACCTTATATCCTTGAGGTGAACATTGGTAATATTTTAAAATAATATTAGTTTTATCTACATAGTTTATCGAAAATAAAGCTACAGATAACATGAGCTGACGTAAGAATACGTGAAAGTTAATCTTTTTTTATGGACATAAGAAAAGTTTCACCTGATAAAAATTAGACTGCAGTTACAAAAGTTACAAAAACATGGTGGATACCCCTGAGCCATTCCATTGTTTCTAGAAAGAACTACAATTTGTCCAGACCACTTGGATTCATGTATGGAAGAATCAAATGTAATTGTTCAATAAATTAACTATTGAAAATATGACGGTGACGGTGATAACCCGAACGGTATAGTAAGACGCGGTATTGATAATCGATAATCAATGATAATCAATAATAATCGGTGACGGATATTAATAATAATAATAATAATAATAATGATTAGTGCTTAGAACAAAACAATTTGATATATGATGGGAAAAATATGCATCAAAATAGTTTAAAAAATATGGGGGGATGAGGGGGAAATAGATATGCTTGAATCAGCTTTCATCTCCCCTATTTGCATATTCAAAAGTCCACTAATAAAAATTTTCACAAAACTCTCCTAGATTCACAAAGATCATTGAGAACTTTGTAAAATTCCCTGTGTTAACTCAGCTCTTCCGGTTTTCCAGGTGTGTGGCAAACTTGTAGAACCTCTGTCATATATGCATACGTCAAATCACTTTAGCTGCAGTTGCCACTTTTAATAGAGTATCAACATCCATATAATAATTAAAATAACACAGAAAAACAATATAAATTTTGTTTTCTAAGCCTTTTCTTCCTTCCAGAATTCTACTACGGAATTACGACTTGTATTTCTTAGCCAGTGCATCTAACACTGCTCTATATTTGGTTCATATCCTATACATAGCACATGTGTTGTAATAGGCTTCCTTTTTTTTTTATCGCCGCGTCTTATTACTCGTGCCGCTTACACGTATGTATTATATTTAGGCTAATATGTTTGGAATGAATAACCACTTTTGAATGAAGGTAAAATAGAAAACGATCTAGTAAAAAATAACTTTAGTACACCTACAGTGGCCTTACGACTTATAAGGTTTTACATGACAGCTAGCAGAAGCTAGCAAATGCTATCAGTAATGCCATCATTGTCTAAAAGTAACTTTTGTCACCATATTTGGAAATAATTATTATTTTCTAATTGCTACTATTATTATCACTAAAAATATTATCAATCACTTTTAACAATACTTCCCCAAAGATTAAAGTATAATTTCACTTTACATAATCAAATTTAAGAAAAAAAAGTCTAGTAATTTCATTTTAGTTTTTATTTTAACTCTTGTGGCAATTACCGGTTAAATAGAGCGTGAAATTTTACATTTAATGGTATTATATTCAATTATTAATATTTTTATAGCTACCCTCAAATATCTTTAACATAAATAAATGGTTTGTGAAATGTGAAATAATATAAAGTTTAAATTTTGTAAACATGTGGATTGACACTATTTCCGCCTAGCTGCCAACGGTCCTCTTTTTTCTACGTCATCAACCGGCAGCTTCATCTTAACGCGACCATATAAGTGATTGTACTAATTTGAGATTAGATTATTTTTAATAAAACTGAATAAATAGCCACACACAGCTCGAGGCTTTTAATAATGATAAGTATAGAAGGGCCATATTAAAAACTATAGGCTCCTTAATATAATATATCTTTAAACCAAAGAAAGCTCACTAAATCACAAGTGAGCTTAGACATTTAATAAATGATAGGGTTTTTTCAGAAGTGAGACTATTAACACGATGAATTTAAAGTAAAATTTAATTTATTGTGTGAGACACCTATCGAGTTCAAGTTTAAATATTGATATAATTTAATAATAAAAGGATTTAATCAATATAATGATCAATTAGTTCTAATAATTGAGTTAAAAATTTTAATTAATAGCTTTATGAGTGGATAAAACCTTCCTTAAAGACTTATTTTGACCCAGAAAATAATAGTTTGCATTTAACCCACAGTTTTATTTAATTAATTAATTCTCTTTGGAGGATTTACAGTCAAATAGGCTGATATATTAAAAATATGAACATTTTACTCTATATAGTTAATTATATTAAAAATATGTAATCTTCCAATCAAATTGATGATTTATTTTGTTATTTGTATAAGACCTGTAGAACATTATTTTAATTTCGATCACACAACGTCTTTAAACACACCTTCCAGCTGCTCAATAAACTCAACCCTAGTAATCTTCACACCGTAACAGAATGCAAGCCTCACCCACCACTTTTGGTGAAACGTTCCCTGATGTGGCAACGTATTTTCAACCTGAGCTTAACCTCAAACAAGTTCAAGAGCTCCTCACCACCAATGCTGTACCGAACATAACTCCCCCTTTAGACTTCCATTCCCCGCCTCCGAGGCGAGACCTCCCTCCTCTAATCTCCAACATCAACAGCTTAATATATACACCGTTTCTAATATGACAAATCTTTCACAAAGCTCTTGGACAAATACAACATGTCAAGCTTTGCTACTTTTAGAACGAGTTCGATTTGATCCCGAGAAGAAAAACAGACATTAAATATTATTACCTTCTAAATGTTACTTCTGAATGGCGAAAGAAAAAAGCCTATTGACTTTGTGTGCTCCACGTTTTACTACCCTAATTGGATATCAATATAGTTACACTATCTAGGTACTATATGTTGAGAGAGGAACTTTAAAATAAAAACTGTATTTGAATTCACTTGGAGGTAGAGTAAGTATAATTTATTTAGAACCATCTCCTTACACCTCACTGGTAAACGACCAACATCCACGTCATCAGAAAAATAGACAACAGGAAATTGAAGCCTTCCCTACATTCCCACCGTTGTGGGACACCAACAATTTAAACTTTATTCAATACCTAGACCAATGAACGTAAGTTTATATCTCTAGGGCCATTAATCCCTTTGAAAATAAAATTTACGTTACTGTATTTATGCTAATTAGAATTAAAACTTCTTTAATACATTAAGTGAAGTTTCATACCAGTAGTTGACTTTATAAAGTAGGTTTTGTTGTGAAACAAGTTTATTTTACTGATATTTCAATAGTAACTTGATTATGCTTGTGTTGGACGTCGATTCATTAGTTAAACTGATATATTATTGTTAATACATATTAAAATATATAATTATTACTATGTGGCTCAGTATAAAACTAAAAGTACTTTGAGAAGCAAGTTGATATTACTACATTTTATTAAATAATAAGTTAAAACTTATATTCCTTAGAAATAATCACCAGTTAAGGTTTAATACTATCAGAACTAAGTCTTATTGATGTGTATTTACACAAGAAAACTTGTTTGGATACCGATTGTTAACAAATTAAATGATAATATAATAAATTTTAACTGTCTAAAAGTCAAATTATTCCCTAAAATAGCTGTTAAATAAATTTAGTGGTATTATAAAATCCACCGCAGCATAATATAATATTTTTTGTGTAATAAGATTATCAATAATTTATCATAACATATATTCAAACGGTACTTAAAACCTTGATAGCTCAAAAAATATTTATTTTGATAATCGATAGATATTCTATACAAAATAAAACTTCTGACTCATATTAAAATACTTGTATTAAAGTAGTTCAAGTGTCACTCTTTTAACTTTTAGTAAACCAAGAACACACGTACATATCTTCAGTCTTAGATACAATATAAAAAATAAAAAATAAGTAAAGTGTACTTACATTTAAAGCACATTCTCTTGAATCCACGTGGAAATAACTTTCGGATGGGTAAATCAACTCACCTGAAAAGTAAAGAAAAAAAAAGTTAGGACTTTTACAATAATAATAATAATAATATTTAGCACAGCGTTTTATAACCCGTTCGGTTTATACGCTTTAAGTACTAATTACTCTAATGGGCTAGGAATTAGGAAGGTTAAATTAGAGGAAGTGAACGCGCATTTGCGTGGATTGAGAGTGGAAAACCATTTAGGAAATAAACCTCCAGTCCACCCGACCGAGATTAGAACCTCGATCTCCCCGTCCTCAGCAGCTGAGCTCAACACGACAAGCGCGTTAGCCAACTACGCCACCGAGGCGGGTAGGACTTTTACAGAATAAATACTTTCCACAATGGCTTACTACAATGTTCAAGTTGAACGCATATAATAATCTCGCAGCTGGGTTGGATATAATAAAGTTAGAATGTATGTAAAATGTATCAGAATTTCCGAGGAGGTATATTGGGAAACTAATAAGAATAAAACACCCTCAATACACGCGGCCAGGATTCAGAACAAGGCCTTCTTCATAACAACAAATCAGACTAAATTATCTCCACATTTAATACATTTTTCCAAAAATGGAGGATAATTTTAGATCAAACGCACCCACTATTTATTATCAACTAGGATTGAAATACCCGTCTATTACTGGAGAAAATATTTTAGGTTCGAATGTTAGGGGTGTAAAAATTGATTGGATGGCTAACAGAGCAAATATAATAAAAAAAATTGAAAAATGGGTAAAAGGGTCAGAAAAAACCCTAAAACGGTAAAGAGTATTAAAATATTAAAATAGACAATAACAGAAATAAAGACAAAAAGGGTATTGTTTTAAGTTAAAAAGATTAAACTTGTGTAAAATGGTGTAAAAAAGTGTAAAATGGTAAAAATATTAAGAAGTAAATACAATCAAAATTAAATTTAGCAACTTATTCCATCCCACTCACCTTGTTTATAAATTTTACCCTATTTATCCTTTTTATCCTTTAAAAGAATTGATATGAGACACATATAATAAATAACGCCTAAAATCCAATTATTTCTTATCTATAATAGTCCCAGCAAAAACAAGATAAGTCCACGCTTCTTACTGTTCGTCCATAAAATCAAAGTTAAAACTATTTTTAGGACACAGTCATGATAAAATTGGTGAATTATTAGTTATTGAATTAACATTTCCCTAAGAGGAAGAGATAAGTTTTTGAACACCATCTTCCGATGAATCTGAAGAAAGTCTTAACCTACCTCTTGAATGAGGGTGAAATCAACAGCTTAGCTCTAAGAGGTTAAGCTAGCCCTTGAGATAGCAAAGTATTACTTTACCGAGATTAGATTATTAACATAGTTCCAATATTTATCCAGCTTTTAATTTCAATACATTTCTATTTCTGGATATTTATCACCAGAAAATAGATTACCAAGTATTGTACAGTACCAAAAGTAGTTTAATTACTTAACTTTATTGACTATTTAGTATTTACTGTTGTATTTAAGTTCAACGTCCCACTATTTTACCCCAAAAAGTGACGTTCTATTCCTTTTTACGACTAAATATCCACCCCCACTTCTTCCGTCTACGAATTTAATCAAAGCTCCTCCTCAAACACTGCACGGTTCATTTGCACCATTCATATTGAGGCATGTTAAACAGTTTGAAGGGTCACGGCTCTACAGAGAGCCATAAATGGAAATGGCCACGAAAGACGGGAAGGTTTCTCTTCTCATTCTCCCCCATTCCCCACCATCTCCCACTAACCTCACACCCTCTCTCACTCAAGAGATGTGTACGGCAGCGGTGCCAACTGCTGCGACAATTGCCCATCTGGTAAAAGCTGGTTCGCGCAAAATTCCCCAGGGCCAAATACAGCGCTGAGAGAGAAGTCTAAACACAAACTCGCCACCAGTTCGACCTCGGCGTCTGTGCCGGGTTAAACGGCGTCTCTTGTAGTAGGTGGCAGAAGTTGTGAGACTTTGAACTTTGAACTTTTCCCTCACATTCCATTTAAATAATAATGAAATAAATGTATAGAGACAACTCTTGATATGTTTTGTCCAAGGCCATGATTGCCTTCATTAGGTTTTAGCAGAGCTACCAGAGGTATTATGGAAAAATTGAGAGCTATTAAATTAATTTATGGGAACATTTTGAATAATATAAAGTAAGACCTCACTTAAAAACTTTTATGGAACATGATAAAATAGTTTAAAACATGTTTAGTTAAAAATTGCTCAACCTTTCAGAAAACGATACGTATCAATTTATTATTCTTATGACACATATTTTCTGTGAAAGTGTAAGGTACTGCCTTAGAATTTACCCAGGAAAAGTTAGTCTTGTTAAATATATTTGGGTTTAAAATTGAAGTTTCTTAATCGAGATGAAATTCGATTGAAAACGAGTCTCAAATACAATAACTAGTCTATACGACCCGCTTCAGTGACCGCATGGTCTAAGGCGCTACTCTCATAATAGAATAGACTGCCGATAACAGGGTGACCGAGGTTCCTGTCTTTGTCGGGTGTACTGAAGCTGGCTTTTCAAAAATGATTTCTAGCTTTCCCTACACGCGAAATGCGGGTATGTAATCTTCCTTGTCCCTAAGACTATTAGCGTAATTAGTATATAAGCGTATAAGCCAAACGGGTAGTAAGACCAGGTGCTTAAAACATGAAAAGAAGAATAGACTGATAATGACTCATATCGGGTTAAATCTCAAAATATTTTTGAAATTTTTGTGACTTTTAGGTTTATTGGTTTTGTAGCCAACCGCACATGGGATCACATAAACAAGGGCTTCAGGCCTGACGTATACAATTAATTTTTTTTAGTGATAATAAGCACATCTGAACGTTTTCCTAAAGTAACGTGTGAACTCTAAATTATTATCCTACATTTTTGAAGCGTATTTTTACTACATTTGGTGATAAATAGGACTGATACAATTAACCTACACCTATAAAATTTGACATGGTACTAATGAGATATTTGAAACTATTTAAAAAATTAAAAGATAGTATTGTAGCACAAGCTATGAAATTTGTGTACTCGGTAAGTTCACCGAGGCTTAGATATTAAATAATCTTTTCTACTTTAATCTATGTTAAGCATATCAAACTACTTATAAAATCTTACAGCGGTTGTTAACAAGTAATTGTTAGCCAGGTATTGTGCCAAAGCTATATTTAAAAAAATGAATAGGAAAAGTATCTCCATAGACCACCATAGTCATGTAATTTTTTTTAATACGTAATTCATTTAGCATTTTGCTGGTGAGGTTGAACTAAGTGCAAACGTAACTAAAGATAAAATCACCATTAATAGTAGGCTTGGAAACCTTTGAAATGTACTAATTTTTATTTAAAAGGTGCACAAGAATCAACATTTTTAACAATAATAAACCTATAAATATAAATTTATCAATTACTTGAACAATAAAAAATATTGGATATCATTGGTATCAATTTATTTCCAAAAAACCATATATAACTCATAGAATTAGTTCACCATACAAATAGTAAAAATCAATAAACCTAAAAAGTACTAGATTAAAGATTATTTGGGCGATGGGGGTACATTACGTATATATTCTACCTTGTTCATCCCTGATTCACTATCGTTAATATAGCTATAATCTTAAAAGTTAGTAAGATGCTGGTTACCATATAAAAATAAAGAGTTAGAAATACTCATCTTCACAATCTCACAAAATTCCTTTCGGAATAAAATAAATCTTCATGAAAATGTGTGAAATTATAATATAAATGTTAGTTGTAAAATCTACAGTAATTTTATTGCAATATTCATAATGTTTAATACCAACAGTATTACAATAGAGTGTATTTTAATTTCATTACTTAACGCAACTATCGAGGTAATTGTAACTAAGTAACAATTTTGACAGTCATAACAAGCTCTAAAATAAACATAGCTAGTTTTACTGCAAGTACTTAAGCCTTTCATACATCTTTAAAGGCCGAAAGGGCCGGGGATAGCAAAATATCTTTACATAGGACAAAGAGATAAATGAGATGAAGTTTTGAGTGGTATAAGAATAATAAAAGAAGAAAGAAAAAAAGATGAGAAGATTGAGATAGGGGGGAGAAAAAAGATAGGAGGATCAAAAGAGGGGGATGAATGGGGGGGGAGGGGGCAGTGAATGTTTAAAGACAAGAGACGAGTCTAAAAAAGAATCATTTTGACTGGGCGTTCATTGCATTAAATGTAACATGACTGTAGGGGGCTTAGTATGGAGAAGAACAGATGAGTTTGTTGAAGTAGGAGGGCGGGGGGAACGAATAAAAAATACGGGGACGGTGGTATATTTAAAATTCAGAAAGAAACATAAGACCTAGGGAGAAAAAAAAATAGCAGACGGGAAAAAGAAGCAAAGGCTTCATTTTTCTTCATTGTTTACACAAGTCGATGATAAAAAGATTCTGTCATCCCAAGTTGACGAGAAGAAATACTCTACTTATATTGAAAGTAACAATGGCATCATCTTGCACTACTAAGGAGGCTCCAAGAATATTATTGGGGCAACGTTTTACATTGTGAAGTAACACTTTATGTTTTACAAAAACATGTCATTTGAAAAAAAATGGTCTTGTGAAAAATATTTATAAAATGTGTCTAGCATTTAGAGAAGATAAAAAGTGTGTGTTTGATTGTGTTACTAAAGTTACGAAAAACATTTTTTGTAAGTACCGCGTTTTACTATCCATTTGGGCTATACGTCTATATTATAAATACACTAATGGGCTAGGAATTATAAAGACTAAATTTAGAAGAAATGTACCCGAGTTTTTGTTGAAGGAGAGTGGAAAACCATTTAGTGAAAACCACCATTAGTGCGCCTGACCGGGATAGATCTCCCCGTCTTCGGCAGTCTAGTCCAACACGAGTGTGGCACATTAGACCACGTGGCCACCGAAGTGGGTAGCTATTAATGAAAAGTTAAAGAGTATTTAATTGAGGATTAATTAGAGAAAGTTTACAAGAGTACACGTCGAAAGAGGCTGACAAAACCACAGTGAGAATAAACTTAGGAAATACCCTCTAGGGATTTAGTGGTTGCAGGGTTTGGGGCATAATTTTTTGTTAGATAGGATTAGTGATGACGTAAAGATCAGGGCTTGAATACTCTTCGTATGTACAAAAGGTAATTTTTCCCAAATGATTTTCCCCTCTCCTTCTAAGAAAATAGGTGTACACTTCCTCTAAAATCAACCTAACTTATCCCAAATAAATTCGTGTAGCTAGTAAATAGGCCTATAGCCCAAGCGGGTTGTAAGACGTGATGCTAAAAAAATAAGTGTGTTTTGGGACACAATAGTTGGTCACTTAATGTAGGACTACCACGGAAATTGTTTTGAGCATAGCTAAATACAAAGGATTATATTACAGTTTCCAGTAGATTAGTTATGGCTAACATCAGTGGGCTTGTCACTCTACTATACGATGGCTGCCGGTGAAATTTAGATTGGGGTTCGAATCCTTGTGGGGCGTATTAATGAATTTTGGGCTAAGACTTTTCCTAATCTTCCACCATGCAAATGCGACTACGTATTATTTATAATATCTAGTTCACTGGTACCTAACACATCAGTTTAAATTTGTGGCTTAGAAAAATTGATCAGTAAGATAATTTGGTTACAAAATTGATAATTTGTTACTTATTGTAATGGTTTTTGCTAACACAATCAAACTTCAGCTCAAAACTTACAAATTGTTTTAATTATGGTCGTATTGCTAATACTCATCATACATTCTTATATCCAAACTTTTAATTTTAAAGTTACAAGACAAACTCAAACACAACTACTAGTTTCTCTTAAGTACCCTCTGCCCTGTCAAATAGGGTTCATCTTGTAAAATAGGAAAGTAAGGTAATCAATCAAGGTAAGAGCGATAAGGATAGATATAATCAAAATTATACTTATGTTAATTTTTAAAGAGCCACTAAGCTTTCAAATAAGACTCTTGATAGTGATACAGAAAATAAATATGGTATCATTCTGAGTTAAAAAACTAAGGTTCTCTAGATTTGTGTTTTTTCTCCCTTACCAGTCATTTAGAAACATGAAAGGATATTAAACTGGTTCTAATACATGATAATCTAATTTCTAGCAGATTTAGAAGAACAAGTTTGATGGATTCAAAAGTTTACATAATTAGATATTCCATCTTATGTTCAAGCCATTGATGGTAGTTTTGTATCCTCCTTCCTAATCCTGTTTGTTCCCTTAGGTTGGATAGTTCAGTCTTACAAGCATTATATTTAGCTTAATTGCCCTTCACTCGTGAACTACACTAACTAGACTAGAGACATTATTAGGATTTTGGTAGGAAGGACCTTTAATAAGATACCAACATATTTATTTTCGACCAACAACTATAACATTTTTCTCTACTGTTGGTCTTAATTTATAGGAATTTAAAAAAAATACTCAATATCAAGAGCAGCATCAAAAATTCACATGACTTAAAGTATTAAAACTTAAAAATTGATATAATCGTCGTTATATAAGTCAAATAAGTTTCTTCGTAGGATAATTGGACTATACTTCCGTGTGTTTGCAGGAATATTTATGATTGCATTTTTTTAAATCTTATTTCTTTGCAGCCTTAGGGAACTGATATCAACACACTCGATTCAACTTTATGTTTGCTATAGCCAGCAATACTTTGGTTCATTTCTTAGTTTCCTCGGTTTCACAGGCTCTTCACGTACCCATCTCATTGCCGATTAACCGGTACATTAGCTATAAGATCACGCTTGAATCAGAAAGTGTTTCATTTAACAGTTAAATTGGAATAAGATTTTTTACATTTATAGCTTGTTATTTCTTTCATATTTGTCATAATTGTTAAAATATACAGGTTTATCCTTACTAATTATTACATTTTTTTTAAGGTATAATACAAAAAAGTCAACTTGATACAGCGTGTGATTTGAGCTGTATTATTTAACAAAAGCAAGTAAGTCTTATTCGGGGGTTAAGAGGTGTGAGAGGGGCTCTTTAAGAAAGCCGCTTACCATTGCTGTTCCGGTTCTGATGGAGGGTTGTTGAAGGGGAGTATGGTATCAATGCACACTGTATCCCTCAAACGAAAAAAAATTAGTCCACTCATCTAAGAAATGTACATAACCGTTTGAGTTGAAAGGTGGAAACATATGAATTTTTTTGTCAATATATTACGCTCATAACCATTCTGTTAGTTATCCAAAAAACCGTGAATGTTAGACATATTTGATATTTTAGCCATAATTTAGAATACAACTGAAGATTTTCCACGTCATCCACAGAGATGTGCATGCACAGGTGGGATGTGTAGTGACAAAAATTATAAATACCTAAATGCAATCCCAAGCGTTAATGGACCTATATTTTGTTGAACGCTTTGAAACTAGGGTGGTCACACTGGACAAGGCGTCAGTCTCAACTGATCTGGTTTGAAAGTGATCGATAAGTCAGAGCTCTTAATCCCAGATGTAAATACTTAAGCCGTTCTTTGCCTACATATTCTCCCACTAAGCAATTAAGGCTTGTATAATTTCTCATCCTTTCCTTACTGAATAAGTGTTGAATAATCGTGCTATCCTGGGTGGTTAGTATGAATTAGACAAAAATTTTGTTTAAATTGATATCTTTTTATAGTTTACATTGACTATTTTTACTTCAGTGGTCCAATTCAAGTTTATCTTGAATCTGTTACTGACCTGTAGAAGCCTTTGTTCTCTTTTTTTATTAATTTATTTGTTCAAGGTTCGTGTCACTCGAATAGTTGATATGCAAATGTATTTTTCAAAACATTAAATTACGGAAATAATGGGATAAGGAATGAAAGAAAAGTCACTGTACCAGATATTGAATAAAATTCTCGTTGACAGATTTCACTACAACCCAAAACCAAACAATAATCCGTATTTTATATTTTCGGAATTAATTTAATTATCTGTGTATTCTCTTCACTTTGTTTTAAATTTTGCTTTGAAATATATGTGTTAGAAGAAGAATATAACAAGGGAGATTAGTTTGTATTTCATTTTACAAAGGCAAGGAACTCTAATCTAAGAAAGTAATAAATAGATGTATTGCAATCTATTATTTTATGTGACTTTTTATTGAATTATAAATTAAATCTTGAGAGATTTTAAACATTGTATACAAACAATATAGGTTTTAAGGGTCTGAAGGTCATTTTTCAAATGCGAAGCGATGTTTATTTAATATGAGCTTGAAACATGCAAATAGAAATTAGAAAGAAGCTTTAAACACGTGAACTGAAGTAATAGAAAATATTGAAACGTGAGAAGAATTGTCGAAGATAATCTTGAAACTTCCAAAGATAAGTTGAAAAGAAGCTTGAATCATGCAAAATGAAGACGAATAGAAGTTTGAAAAATACAAAGAGAAGTCGAAGAAAGACATGACACATATACAAATAGATGTCGAAAAGAAGCTTTAAATATGCTAGATTAACTCTAAGATAAGCTTAAAACATGCTAAAATAAGTGAAAATAAGCTTGAGGCATGCTAAGTTAAGACTAAGAGAAGTTTGAAACATGTGAAGTGAAGACGAAGAAAAGCTTGAAACTTGTGAAATGAAGTAAAAAAAAAGCTTGAAACATGTGAAGTGAAGTCTAAGATTTATTTTATTAGCCCTATATAATGCCACTTTTAATATTAAAACCATCCGTTAATTATCAAGGTTAAGAGAAAGGTTTTGAGAAAATTAACAAAGCTAATTATATATTGTTATAGTTATATATTTGAATTTATCCATGCAAACGTGATGTATCTCATTTAATCACTAGGAGAATTTTAAACAGTGTTTAGTAGCTATTTTAAAAATTATTATAACTTGAGATAACTCACTAATATAATAAATTAACAGTTAAACATATTCCCTGCACGGGTAGCCGCAGGAAAACTATATACAATTAGGAAAATCTACATCCAGCAACCAACTTTTTATGATTCCTCCATGTATTGTACAGTAGAATCTTGAACCAATTATGGCGGTCAAAAAATTAACTACGTCTTTGACTCAAAATACTACCTATCCCCAAACTGTGTGAACAATTCAACGCAATCCATTTACCTCGCAATATTTAGCATTGTACGATCATAAGAAAAATAAATTAAATAATAGACATTGTTAGAGACACATGTTGTAAAAAGAGCACAATGGTTTACCAAATAGTCTATATGAAATAATAGACTAAAGTAGACACATATAGAACAAATGAGCAACATGATTTCCCAAAGAGCATTAATGTTCACAAAGCTATGTCGTCAGAAGTCATTTATTTTCATTATCAGCTATGTCGTCAGAAGTCATTTATTTTTATTATCATATCGCTCCTGTAAGGGCGATAGCTTATCCTTCTATATTTAGCTATGTAAGTTTGATCGCAATTCTATGGATCCACTTCAAGATAATCTTTATTTTTTTGGTTTTTTATTTTCGTCTAACTTTAAAAATTAAAATTGTCTGCTATATTAAAAAAATATTTTCTATTTAGCTATCAATTTTGAGGAGCCCCAGCCTTTCATCTATTTTCCAGACATCTATTTTGAAATTACGTTTTTTTCAATTCTATACTTTGTTTCTGGCTGTGTTGCTAGTTTTTTAAATTTGCCAAAATTAAATTTTCAACCACACTACAATACCCTTCAACATTATTTGTATCATTTTCAAAAGGTTACATAACCCGTTTTTCAACTTTGAGATACTGTTTATTAATACAGGTTTCAGCTCTCCGGGAAGGGACATTTACTTGCATGCCGTATTTAAATTTTCATACAAACTGATAAGTTTTTTTCTATTGGCTTAGAATATTTTATAGCATCTCAAACCTTGGAACTGGTTTTAAAATTTAAAATTCTCATAATTTCTTTCATTCGTCAACCTGTTTGTCCACCTCATCTTCTCAAGTCTTCTCCAGCACCAAATATTTACAATTTTT
The DNA here is from genome assembly GCA_901482245.1 of Timema douglasi. Taxonomy (NCBI): domain Eukaryota; kingdom Metazoa; phylum Arthropoda; class Insecta; order Phasmatodea; family Timematidae; genus Timema; species Timema douglasi. The sequence goes on along the minus strand of CABEEJ010000404.1, from coordinate 98,925 downwards.
TATTTTCCCATCTTTCTTAGAGTCCAAATTTCTGTTCCAAACAAAGAAATATAGAAAATGATTCAAATGACCCCATTCGATACGTGCCTCTTCTTCATCTCTAGATACAGTTGCGTCCATTGTTTTTTAAGTTAATGAGTAAAATAGAGTTGAAATTTAGTATTTTTATACAAAAAAAAAATAATAATATGACTAATGAAAATATTTAAGATACCAATTGAATGCAACTAGAAGACTATATAATAATGTGTTAAAAGTAGTAGTTACTGACAGCTCTAGAAGGTTTGATTATCAGTTTGTTAGTCATTTTGACTTGAAGTTAATTTTTTATAATTAGAGTCAAGGCCTATCTATTTTAAAAACTTTTTGAAGTAGTGCCTGTGCCTGAGAATATATACTATTTATATACGTAACATTTGATAGGTATTATCTAAGTATTTTAATATAGGCTGCACTACAAACATAATTTAGTCCATAAAATATGAATATCAATTTAAAATAATAGTATGATTAATAATTCATAAGAACACTTCGATTTACTGTGTGAATAGATTTATAATTTTATTTCAAATATTCCAAAATATATAATAATGATTTTTTTAAATTCTAAAGAAGTTTGAGTGATTTTTAAATGGACATATCAAAAATTTTGTGAAAAAACTGTTCGCAAATTGTCGATATCACTGAATATCTCACATTTTGTAAGATATTTCAATTCATTTTGTGTAATCTCTATTTATATATAAAGATGAAAGTATATTTGTAAATAAAAGAAAACTCAAATCTACATCATCTGGAATAGTAAAAAATTTGCCACATATAACCATAAAAGCCTTAAAAGTAGAAATTTAAAAATTGGGCTTCAGGAAACGTAGGGGATATGATTAGAAAGCATTTTTAAATGAGTAAGAGAATTGAAAATTTGGCAGACAGGTAAAGGGGCCACTATTTATAATCATAAACGTCTGAAAACATAACAAATTTGCCTTTGACTCAAGGAAATAGGGATGGGAAGAGTTGGGGAGGAGAGAGTATAAGCAGAAAAATAACGTTTAAGGATGGTATAAAGTCTAAAGAGGCTAAGCAGCTAGGAGTACTTCGGAAGGAAGGTAAAGTGACCCCTTAAAATAACCAGAGGAGCCTCAAAATATTAAATAGTGTCTTGGTATTTAGGGGAAAAGTGAAATGAAGGGATCTACAAAAAACATATTTGAGTGTGACAGTAAATACAGATTTGTCAAGAAAGTGGATAAAAATATAGTTATCCAAGAGGTAATTTTAGAAATGTTTACAGGACTGGAAGAAGTGATCAAAATTTTTTAAACCAGTACAACCAACTAATAATTTGGGTGGCAAATAAGTGAAAGCTAGTAAGTGGGCTTAGAGAAAATTCTTATTAAATATAATAACGTGTTTATTTTTAAATTTAAAATTGAACTCAGGAAGATAGGGAGGGGGTGTGGGGATAGTATATAAATAAAAAAAACTTTGCAAGATGTAAAATGTCTTAAATTAAAAGTATAAACAACTTATTGGTGTGTTAAAAGATTGAAACTGTTCAAATAGGTGTAAGGACCACCCCAAATTCTAATGAAGACCTGAATATTCTTAAATCACAATTTTCTAAACTTATAGTAATAATTTTAAGAACAGTATAAAATTTGAAATGCATTATTAACTATCAAGTGTCTAAACGAGATAACCAGAAGAGAATGAACATTAAAAATTGAATATGGGATTACGGGAAATTTTTGAGGGCCAGAAGTTTCCAAAACTAAAATAATCAATCACTTATAAACGAGGTGAAAAAAATAGAAATTTGGTGATACTGTGAAGAAACCACTCCAATAAAACAAAATTTGAACATTTGAAATTACAAAATAGGAGTATAATTGTGGTGGTAGTGAAATGAGAGATGAGAAGAAATATAAAAAATTATTTAAAAAAAACTCTAGTTATGGTTGAAATAAAAATTTCGCAAATAAAGAGAAAAGTCTTTTTTTTAAATAAAAACTAATATCTGGGTTTAAGGTGAGCTAATATTTCAAAAAATCCTTTCTTAATGGGGTATAGAATAAAACAATCTTATTCTGATTACCCCAAATAATCTAAAATTAAAAAAAAAAATATGAGCATTGGTGAGAAGAGATCCATTTTCGGATCTGATTCTTCGGTACAAAGCAAACTATATAGGACACATTGCTAGGAGGAACTATCTTCTGCACGACGTCATAAAAGGAAATTTTGAGAGAAAGAGGAGTTTAGGAAGGAGAATTAATATTTTGTATGACTTAAAGAATATAAGAAAATGCTTGGTCTTGAATGAGGAGGCAGAGGACAGAGCGCATTGATAGTCCAAGTTCACTGACCAACTAAATATGCCTGTCGTAAGACAGAACATTAAATACTATTATTTAAAGAATAATTTTTCTTATTTAAAATTCCATTATATTAAGTTAAACTAAACTAATTTAAAATGAATGTTGACACATAAAATACATAGCTAATACAACCACGTTCAGTAGTTTAGTTCTGTTTGGGGTTGAAACGCCAATTGTACAATCAAACCACCTTCCCCCTTTATCCCCTTGAGCTCCGTTGAATAAATTGGCCCGGTGGGAAGTTCCGTAACGCGACGGGGTGGTGCGCCGATCCCACCCTTTGGTATGAGATGGAAAAATCCAGCAGAACCCGCGTCTCTCCCCGGCCAATGTTCTGCCGGAGAGTAAATCGGTCGTTGTGTGCCAATGGGCTACAAGAGTGGGTGGTCCCTAAGTTCTGGACCACATCCAGTAACAGCCTCCCACCCTCCTCGCAGACGTATCCGCTTGAACAATGCCGGCATCAAGTCTCATCTACCATCACCCTTATTTCTTCTATAAGAATAAATCTGTTTTAGAAGATGCTTTTGAATTAAGGATTACACCTCAATAATAAATTATAAAACAAGATTAATTAATTTAAATAGCAAACTATACTTTTCTAATTTAATGTTGAAAAAAAATCAAAATAAACTTTTCTTATGTAATTCGTGTAATCAGATCATCGGACGAGGAAGTTATATCCAAGCAATACAAGAATATTAATAAAAATACACTCCAGTACACCAGGTAAGAATTGAAGAATCCATTTAGCTTGCTGCTGTTTGTCAGTGCGTTTTAATACCCGTTTGGGCTGTATCAGTGTTTCTTAGGTTTATATGAAAGAGGTCCATCAATCGGAAATATACACACTGGGGGACCACCAGGGACCTGTGAGCATTTGAAGGGATGTGGTGGTGTTTAAAAGCTATGCAGGAAAAGTATTATACAGGGGAAATTCCATTTTACGACCGTAAATAAAATACAAGGATTATTTATAAAAATAAATGTTGAATAAAAATGTCATATAATTAGTAAATAATAGGTTTTTATTATTTAAAAAATTATAAATTTCATGTTTATTATGAATGACTCTTCATATATGTGCACTTACGGTTATTTCAAACCTCCCTTTCGGTATTACTTGTGCCTATCGAAAAAAAGAAATGCAATATAGTACGTATATTTAATATTTAAACTTTTGCATTTAAAATATTTGTAATATTTATGCTAAACTTTATGTAATTAATTCTTAATATGAAACTTTCTCGGATTCTGTTGTTCACAATTTGAAAAACACGGGCTAGATGCATATACTAATTACGATAGTGGTGTAGAAATGAGTGGGTTTACATTTTCGAGGAGCCTTACCCACATTTTTGTGGAGAGAGAATGGAAATTAATACAGTAAAAACCTCTTCTAAGCAATTGAATGGAATATGAACCCCGGTCTTCACGTCACCGACCATTCAATCCAACACAACAGTCGAGTTAGACCATGCGGCCACCGGTACACGTAGAGATCAGTTATAGGATGTTACTGAAATTATGACCCGCCTCGGTGGCGTAGTTGACTAACGCGCTAGTCGTGTTGAGCTCGACTGCTAAGGACGGGGAGATCTCAGTCGGGTGAACTGGGGGCGGTTTTTCCTAAATGGTTTTCCACTCTCCCTCCACGCAAATGCGGGTTCACTTCCTCTAATTCAACCTTCCCAAATCCTAGTCCATTAGAGTAATTAGTACTTAAAAGCGTATAACCCGAACGGGTAGTAAGACGCGGTGCTAAATATAATTATTTTTACTGAAATTACGTTTCTGAGGGGGGAAGAAATGGGCTTTATCGGTAAATAATATTAGATCAATACGATTTACAAATTGTATTTCATCAAACAAAATCATTTTAAAAAGCTGTTGATATCATTAGACTAAATTTTACTTTAAATCCATTACAGTTTCCGGGCTGTGGTCTGGGACAGTTTTTTATCTATAAATTCTTTCCGAGGAGGCTTTTCCATGTCCCAATGAGGTGAGTGAATTACGATAGTGAATATGATGGGGTGTATAAAACCTAGCTCAAGCCTAACTAACCAAATCCCGAATACGTTTGGGTTGGTTACCCATTCTGAAAAAATACCCGAGGCACCAGTTGTGAGTCTAATCCGAGATCCCTAGGCTCGTGTACTGACCACTACACCATGGTGACGGAGTCCTATCTTGTTAATACAAGGGGACCACTACGTCCCTGCCCCTTTGCATCTGTTGTTTTGTACGAACATTTAGATACACTGGTGTACTTTAGACATAGTCATATATTCACAGGAACAACCTTATATGACAATTACAAAAGCTATATTATTATTATTATTATTATTATTATTATAAGCACCGCGTCTTACTACCCGTTCGGGTTATACGCACTTACGCTAATGTGTAATGGTAGGGTGATTGTGAGATGAAATGAAGGACCTACAGTTTAACGTGGAATCCGAACCACGGTGGAGGCCTGGCATTCCCCACATTCACAAGATGTCTTGTCAGAGGTGAAGGAAAGGTTTGGTAATCAGATAAATCTGTGCCGGGACCGAGGATTGAACCCCGGCCGCCAGCACAGAAGTCTGACACCTTACCCCTAGACCGCCATGTCACCAGCTATTATATCAACTTTCACACATTTAAATAAAAAAACATGTGATTTGCAGAGGCCACTTTTGATATAAAATATCAAATCCTTGACTGCTTAGATATATTTTAAGTCTTTTCTTATAAATTTAGAATGGAGTTATCTTATATACGTAATTTTTGTGAATATACAGTACCATTAGTTTAAAATCTGCTGGTATTTAAGTAGTAATCAGTGGCATCTCGTAGACCACTTATTTACCAGCTGTAAACAGTAACATAATCATACTTGAGGTGTGTAGAACTGTAAAGATTCGCTCCGGTTCATTGAAAGAAATATAGATACTTATAGTTAATTTAGTGATTGGTTCATTCAAAACATCTAAATTACGAAGATTCTATTGAAAACTGATTTTTTATTGCAACTCTCCGGGATAAGAAAGCTTTAGCTTAGAGTAAGTATTGTCAAATTTGTGTGGAGGGAGAGTGGAAAAGCATCTAGTAAAAACCACTCGTGACACACCCTACTGGAAATCAAGCCTCAACTTACTCATCATCGGTAAACTTGACTTGACATGAAGTATGTTCCACCAATAAGTGTCCAGCTATAGAATTAAAATATGTCCTTGAATAAATTTTGTTATTTTGAAAAGTGTAGTATTATCCATCATATTATCAATGCAGGTGACCTATATTTAGTGCATATCATAATTTTGTGTTTTAAGTGAAGAATGTATTTAAATACATATATGTAATGTAAATATATTTTTACTTTACATATAGTGTATATATATATATATATATATAAAATCTATATTTAAATATATTTATTTAAATTTATATATATTTATATATATAATTTAAATAAAGATTTTCTATTTACATTTCTGGTGCTTAGTCGAGTTGAAGAGAAAGGTCTGTGCTGTTCGCAACCAACTCCCTTTGGGACTCACCCCTTTTGTGTCCATTCATCCATCTCTTCTTCCACCCTATAGCTCCTCCAACCCTCCCAAGCCACCTCAACCCCTCCTTCACCAGTTCAGACGTAAACTGAAGGAATCGCGGCAAAGGTCTGTTGCAGCTAAAGTCAGCCACGTCACGAGGGTATTTTCTCCTCCTTTTCTTCCTCTTCTCTCTCTCTCTCTCTCTCTCTCTCTCTATATATATATATATATATATATATATATATTACCACTGTCTCTCTAATTCTTTCGTCAATAAATCGATAACAAAGAGTAATGCAACAGAACAGCACTGGTTGGTCTATAAATAGCCTCCAGAACTCTTTTTATTTCCTCCCCTTCCCACTGAAATAAGAAAGACAACATCATAGCTATTAGCAAGGTTTAGCTATCTCAAATACGGGACTCATCTGAAGACCCTGGAGTTTATTAAAAAACTAATATCATTTTATTTCTGCTTCTAGAAAATATTATATAGATGAAAATTATTAAAATGTATCTATAATTTAAAATTGATGGTACGTATATTATTTGTTAGTAATAGTAGATACATTAATTTGTATCCGTTCATTCCTTTCATGGTCTGCTCTGATGGTGATGTTGTATAAGGCGTTAAGCTAAGAATAATCTGAGATACCTGCTGCAGGGTGGTTTGAATCTTGACCGGGCACACTGGATGAGGGCTTGCACAATTAATTCTGGTTTCGCTTTCACTTATCGCTTAAGCCAATTCACTTCCTCTAAGTGATACCTTTCTTTTCCCTTATTTTCATTTATTAGGAATATCTAGCTTTGATGTTCTGAGCCATATGATATTATCATAATGTGACTTAAAAACTGAGTTAACTGAGACCAAAATAATAAACCAGATTTTTAACCATTACTTCATTAATTTCCACAAATGATCTTTTTTTTTTGGCCTGGTCGGGAATAAAATCTAGTTTTTTCAACTTATTCATCATATACGTTACCCTTTAAGAAAATTCGTCAGATTTTATCATATTTTATAATAAGTATTTAATAACTCCATCATAAAATTTATAATTGCACAAACAAGATTAACTCGAAAAATAAATTAAGATAGATATGAAATTAATGCATTCACCAATATTAAAAGACTGTTAAATAAATAAATTCCACAATCTGTTACTGTCTAATAATTTCAGTTCATGCAGTATGGCTTTCCACGGAAGATATTAACGCAAATATTTTGACTTTCAAATATTTAATTAGTTGTACAAGCTAAATATATTTTAAATCAGACCAATTAAAATATTTAGGGATTTTGTCATTTTATATTTTTTTAAATTTGGAACAGCGTTTTCCCGTTAGGGTCATAGCTTCTATTTGATATTAAATATCTTTATACATAAGAAACTTAATATACATTCTTATGTTCACATATAATGAGATAACTACAAAATAAATTTGGATGTGCTATTTATTTAATATGTATAATTATTAAACCAGGAATATATTAAGTCGTAGATCAATAATCTGTTTTTAAGAACGCTGAGCAGTAATGTTAACACCAATAAGAATGAGGATTTTATACATTCTGTTAAAGAGAGCTTCTAGACCTCAGTAAACGACCGGTTAATATCTGCGGTAGCGTCGTGTTGTCATGGCAACCACTCTATAATGAATTCATAGGTTGGGCTGCTCGACCGGCCGCCCCACAGTCTCGGAACGACAGAGCACGTGTTACCGTCATTTTACTAGTAGGTGTGATTGTTCTCTCGCGTTGATATGATTATGGTTTTAATAACTTTCTTAACTAGATGGGGAAATTATGTAATGGAAATAAGTTATTAATTCATTATTAAATGAGAGAAAATATTTTTTTTTTTAAATTGTGTGAATTTTGAAAATAATTCTCGTTTATTCTTTTGCTTTATTTTGTGAGGGCGGAGTGGCACTCCCGAGAGCCCTTCCTCGCAAGCCGTTAAAAACCTTTAAAAATTTAATAAACAATAATATATATACATATAATTTTAGGATATAAAAACCATTCATATTAAAAGACCCGTCACTATTTAACGAATTTTCTAGACGTGTTTAGTATTTCTGACACATTCACTGACAAATGTCAAAACATTTCAGCAACTGACGATTTAAAGTGTCACATAGAGCAATCGACCATGAACATAACCAATTTAAACCAAATTTTATCCGTATGATCACCCGCCCGGCCAGTTTGTCTTCCCATTGTACGTTTGGATGGGTGTTCCGCTGGTGCTAACACCTACCAACCCCATACCCCCGGAGATAAGGGGTTGAGAATTGAATGAAAAACACATCCACCCTCATCAAAAGTCGGGGTATAATGGATGGCGCTAGGGGTTTAATGAGAGTGGGAAAATAAAATAGTGCGAGCGTCTATTGTTCTCTCTCTTTTGTCTGCAGTTGTGTGTGGTATGGCACGAGGATATATTGGTGTTGCCATACATTTGATTCTATTTTTAAATGTGTGTTCTCTATGTGGTGTGGTAGACACGCTTTATTAAATTTGTGTTTTGAAATAATTGTTTGACAATCCTTTAAAGGAAGTACTCAATAAATATCAAGCTTTAAAAGTGATATTATTTTATATTTTTAAATACAATTAAATACATACTCACTACTTGTAAATAAACATTTGACCATCAATATTATATACCTTTTTTTGGTTAAGTTATATTATTATTAGTAAACTAAGCATGCACGTTGATTTTACGAAACTATACAAACAAATAGCACCGCGTCTTACTACCCGTTCGGAATATATGTACCTACGCTAATGTGAAGTGGTTGGGTGATTTTGATACGAAATAGAGGACCTACAGTTTAACGTGGGATCTGAACCACGGTGGAGGCCTGGCATTCCACACATTCACAAGTTGTGATTAATACACGTCTTATCAGAGGTGAAGAAAGGGTTTGGAAATCAGATAAATTTTTGCCGGGACCGAGGATTGAACTCCGGACCCCCAGTACAGAAGTCTGACACCTTACCCCTAGACCGCCTGGTCAGTCAAATGATTAAAACAGAAAATATGCATTTTTTTAATATGATATCTATTTTATTTTGAGAAATATTCTCTAAGACCTGCATTAAATTTTCGAGAAATACTGTAAGAAATTTAATGTAGTAATTTCTCCAAACATTTTTAATATAGCTAAATAAATATGATTAATTAAATTGACTCAGTATTTGATTAAAATAATTAAGATGAATATATAAAATAATAATAATAAAAAGATAGAACACTATTTTCAAAATAATACAAAGAGGATATTATTACTACTATTGTAACCTAACTCGCAATGAATGAGAAACTAAGTAACCTCTGGAGGACCAGTGCTACGACCACGGGCAAATGGACTGTATTATGGAATGAGAATGGGTGGAGGCAACCCACCTTCACTTTATGTGTTAGACTGCTAGTGTCTTGGAGCAGTCCTCTTCATTAACAATCACGAATAAAATAGACTAGACCTGAGGACCTACAGTTTAACGTGGGATCTGAACCACGGTGGAGGCCTGGCATTCCACACATTCACAAGTTGTGATTAATACACGTCTTATCAGAGGTGAAGAAAGGGTTTGGAAATCAGATAAATTTTTGCCGGGACCGAGGATTGAACTCCGGACCCCCAGTACAGAAGTCTGACACCTTACCCCTAGACCGCCTGGTCAGTCAAATGATTAAAACAGAAAATATGCATTTTTTTAATATGATATCTATTTTATTTTGAGAAATATTCTCTAAGACCTGCATTAAATTTTCGAGAAATACTGTAAGAAATTTAATGTAGTAATTTCTCCAAACATTTTTAATATAGCTAAATAAATATGATTAATTAAATTGACTCAGTATTTGATTAAAATAATTAAGATGAATATATAAAATAATAATAATAAAAAGATAGAACACTATTTTCAAAATAATACAAAGAGGATATTATTACTACTATTGTAACCTAACTCGCAATGAATGAGAAACTAAGTAACCTCTGGAGGACCAGTGCTACGACCACGGGCAAATGGACTGTATTATGGAATGAGAATGGGTGGAGGCAACCCACCTTCACTTTATGTGTTAGACTGCTAGTGTCTTGGAGCAGTCCTCTTCATTAACAATCACGAATAAAATAGACTAGACCGTTTCCGGGTGAAAGTTCACGAAACCTTTCTCACTTCTGTCTCTATCGAGTCTCAGCTCATGACACGACTAAATCAGCAGATCTAAAAAACCGCGCCAGTGACACTTGGTGGGAAAATAATAGATATAGAGTGGTCCAGGTAGGTTATTGTTGCATCCAAGAAGGAGGAGAGGTTAAGGAAAGTGGGAAGGATTAATAAATTATAAGGAAAGAACAACAATCAGTCTAATCTCAACACTAGTAAAATATACAAAGACACAAAATTGCGTTTTTAACCTTCTTCAATAACGCAAAACAAAGAAGAACAAAAACAATATAATACACAATAGTCAAATCATAAACAAAAACCTTCCAATTTCGAGGCATAAAGATTCGATTTAAAAGGAGCACAATACAAAGATATAACATAGAGGACTGAAATATGAAGTAGAGAGAGAATTGATAGTATTGGTCATACAATAGAACAATATACAAACAATTATTATTATTATATTTGCCTTTGATCTCATAATATATATACTATGTACAGAAATACTATTTTTAATACAGATATTCAACTCAGACTGACCCGCCTCAATGGTAGAATGATCAAAGCCGTCACTCTTACAATAGAATGAACTGCCAATGACAGAGATTAAGGTTAAACTCTTGTTTGGATGTAGTGAGGTATGAAATGTGTGAGATGTTCTCCCTTTCTATATCCACATAAAGTTAATTCACCCTGAAAGATAGCAGTCCTATTTTGACGAAATATTGCCTTATCTAAAAAGCTACAACAAAGTATAAACTGTCCAGTAAGGCTGCTATCTTTTAGGGTGCACGCAGTGTTCATAATCGTAATCATCCTCTAAATTTTCCCTTCCTCTTTAACCTTAGAATATGAATAATCTGTACTATAATAATATACGGAGCTTGTAAGAATTGCAAATTTTACTTTACATCCAAGCCTCATATTTTCCACTACCGGCTTGCTGTAGCTTCATATGCTCTATAATCTAACTTAGGCCTAGGACAGGCACAACATCCAGTCACCAGCAGTTAATTAATCACTCTTAAATTGTGAACCACATTTTGCCAATGATACATTTTTCAGCCATCCCGGGAATCAAAGCCGGGAGCCTTAGCACAGAAGACAGACACGCTACTGACTGAACTAAGGTGTCGGACAAAAATGATAAATGGTGATACATTGTAGAACTAGCAAGATTAGAGTCTTGACTTTTATTGAAATCCATCACACTTTAATCCTGTTACTATTAAAGTTATTTTAATTCATTGAATACCATTGAGGTCACTGGCTACCCTAGTACCTTTTTTGAAATATATGGATTACATTCATTAATATTAAACTTGATTTAAACTATTGTGTAATTTTGCTACTTTGATATTAAAAACTAGTTTAAACTAATGGTTTTTAAATTACCAAACAGCTATATACATTACAACTGGTCTCATTACAAGGAGTGTTTTTTTAATCACACACATAACACAATTTTTTCCTCCAGTTAACATTATGCTCATCCACTGTGACTCTTTCAAGTGTAATGTAAAGATCTTGAAATGTGTGTGCAAACATCTGGATTACACTTATTAATGCTAATTTTTATCAGGTCTCGATTTTGTCAGAGCAATTCAAAATTATCAAGCCATACACAACAATATACTTAACTTATTAAAATGTAATGACCATGTTCTACGTTCCACACGTTCATAATATATTTGAGCAGCCAATGCAAGAAAGTACCAAAGACCAACGACAAACGCCCAAATGTATGTTACAATATTTACATTATTTCCTTTATATAGTTTAGATGTTACCATCATTTGGTAATAATTGAGACTTAAAATATATTTGCAATATCACACAAATTATTGTATTTATTGTACTTAAAAATAAATATATTTTTTATAAAAAGCTCAGAAATCAAAAGTATTTATGTTTGAGGTCAGCTATGGTACCAAACGGAATGAAAGGTATAAAATACTATTATTTTTATAAAGAGAATAATCGATTATAAAACAGTGCAAAGTCAATAGATATATATGAATAAGGTCTAATTTTTTTCAGAATTTTCTAAAATATATTATAGGCTATACAGGACAACAAACTTGCGTTTGGATCTCTAGCATCTAGCACCCCCGCCCCCCCTCCCCCATTTTATTAGGAGGTTTACGTAGGGTTTAGAACTAATTTTGAAGTCATTTCTTGTAAACATTCCATTGAAATTTTTAAATCTCCCACAGGTAGCATCAAAGGATTTCCTTGACCTACACCCTAACCACTAGGCCTTCTTCTCACTACCTTCATTACGACTAATTAGTCTATAAGTGTAGTTCAGGGAGTTATTTTTATTGGGCTATTACTTTAAACCTCAATATAAGAAGATTGACCTAAAATTAAGATAATATATATATATATATATTTTTTTTTTAAACATATATATATATATATTTTTAAAAAAAACATTGGTTTCACAAGTAAAAGTTGAATGAAGCAATTTCATCTTATTTTAACCCCTTGACGGAGAAGCGTGTACTAATATAGATCAATTCTCTACAACACATAATTTTCAGTTTAAGCTCCCAAAGCGGCAACTTCTCCTTCTGTAGGTAAAATGTTATTACTCCTCCTAACTATAGAAATGTCAAACTGTCAAGCACAGACGCCGGGATGAAATTACTAATATCAGACTGTAGAATGCATTTCAAGAGCATGTAGAATATTAAACTCAAGTTTAGGAATGTGTGTGGATTGGGGTTGGGGAAGCTATCTCATTTTATTTATTTTTAAATGAGTAATAAACATGAGGGATCTTATTTTACAACCTCAATGAAAGTTCAAGATTTATCTTAAAATATTAAATTATAAGGTTTTCTGTCTTCATGTGGTCAGTATTGAAATTTAAATCCCCATATATTAAATCGTGGATCTTATTAATCAATTGATAAAAATATGAACCATTTACGCTGTAATATCTTAACTAACACGTAATTTAAATAACAAATCTATAACTCATAAAACAACATTTGAATATTGCACAGAAATAAAGTTATAGTAAATAAAACAAAAATCAAGATAAAACTACTTTCTCGACGGAGAATGTAAAGTGAACTTTCTAAACACATATTTATTAAGAGCATGATTTAAAAACTAGCTTAACCTAAGACAGTAAATCAAAGCTCAGGCATTTAATAAGTGGATAGCTGAACAAATCCATATATAAATTGTAGATGTCTTCATTTTCACCACTTGGGATCCTATTAGGATATCAAAAATTCGTAGTCCACAACTATGACTAATTAGTCACTTGTTTCGTTTTTCCCAAATTCACTTGAAAAATTTGATCCTACGAGCAGTGGAACATAAATCTGCCATTTGCAATGAGGTTACTTATGTTTAATAATTTTACAATCCGGTCTTATCAAGGTCTGTGCTTTCCCTCAAATGTACCCAATATTATACATTTTATTTATATTATATTAAAATGAAATATCCCGTTATTCATCTTAGAAATGTTTTAGAAATATCGAAAAATATTTAAATATTTTTCATTATTGAGGTTCTAACATCTTTATTAAATATCTACAAATTATTGTCAACATAGTTTGTTGAGGATACTGAAATAATTCTAAGTTAATTTGGTTTTTAAAATAGTATTTCACTTAACAATGAATAAGAAGATTAGATACAATCTTAAAACCTTAAATTTACCAATAAAAGATATTTTAAATAATATTTCCTAGTAATATGATTGATAAAGCAACCATAAACATACTAACATAATTGTATCAGAAGCTTAAACTATAAATTAACTTGTACAAATTAGTTTTTTTATTTAAAAAGTGCATTATATCTTCAAAACTATATATAAAAAACATTCTCCACTCCACGGCATGGTGCAGGATCCTCTCTGCCCCCCATCCACCACCTTTTTCCCTGGCGGCGTCACCATCAAGCTGAGTAAACAGAGATACGCCGCGCCCCAAACGTGGGACCACCACACCATCCTGTACCACCTCTTCGCTCGCTCGCAAGCTCCCACTGTTTGAACATGCAAATTACGGATTAAAACCGTTTGCATAAGCCAATAATTTCAAGTCTTTTCCTACCCCCTCTCTTTGCCTTCCCTCTTCCACAACCAAACACTTCCCTCAGCTATGGCACCTTTTGGAGGAGTCTAATTCTTCTCCGTTGAAGATGACTTCCGGGATTCATAGTCTTGTATTCTGTGGAAACTCGTTAGTAAGAAAAACTTGTTTTGGGAATGGTCATTTCTTGAACATTTTCTATTTGAACACAGTTTAATGCCTGTTTGATTGGGTACGTTATCTCTAGATATCTAGAATTTCATTTTCATCATAAAAAGGAAAACTAAACTTAGAGAGTAGTATTCAATGTACACCATTATACTCGAATAATTACTGTTTATTTATATTTTATGGTTCACTGCCTTATTATTACTTGTGTATTATACCCCAATTTCCCCCCCTATTTTTGTTCTTTTCCCCCTATATATTATAAGTTATTACTAATTTACTAAGGAACAGTCTTACAATGGTCAAATTCCTCGTAACTAAACTGTTCGTAAAGTCTAACCGTTGGTTAAACTTGTCGTTGTGTATTACAATACTATCTTTATGTGCTCGTCAAATTAGCAACAGGTGCCTTCCATTAGTTCATATCGTTAACTCTTTCGGAGCGCTAGATTTGTTACAAAGCTTTTGATTGGCTTAACGTATATGGAACTGTTATGAAAACAAATCGATCAAAGCAAATACAATTTATTAAGACGGTTTTATCATATTAATTTGTCTGCTAAAACTTTTGTTGAAAATAATGAACACAAAATTTAAATTTTAGCAATGAAGAGGACGTTTTGCTAATTGAATTAATAGATAAATACAAACAAACGATTTAAAATAAACAATTATAATTGGTTTCCAATCACTTCAAGAATTTATAAAACTATATTTTTATTTAAATGAAAACGTAAAATGTTTATTCCTCGTTAAAAAAAATCAGGAAATTCTTTCGTTCTAATTACTGTAACTCTTCGGTCTTTAAAGTCTTGGGTTCCTTAGAACTTGTAGTTCATTTTCAAAGTTATCATAATCAAACAATAAATCACTCATTTCATAATACAATTAAATGTAATCTAACTTTAATAATAACAATCACCTTGTAAACAATATGGTGGAATGTTTAACATTGTTAATGTAGACGTTATGTTTGTTAACTGGAAAGTAGACTTCGCGTTAACTTTATGAGCACTTTTACGTGGACATTAGCACTAATCAAACATTGTAAATTAAAAAGTAGTGGTTCTTATCACTTGACCTTATGTTAAGCCCTAACGAATAGAATAACGTGACATTGTAAGATCGGGCTAAGTCTGGATCGATGTAATTCATTGTATATAAGGGTAATCTATATATATTATTGTAAGCCTTGTGAAGTAATTTTTTCAGTGCCAGACTGTTAAGAGGTCTCAACTGTTGGATATCACTTTAATAAAGGAAAATTAAACTGAAATATTACTACTAGCATCATCATCATCATCATCATCATGTGTTTTGTCATTTTACAGTCACCTTGTCTTGTCAATATGGACTCTTGCGTGTTCTATTATCAGCTTTACTTTTATTATCATGAAACATAATCTCCTTTCCTTGTTTTTTCTCCTCATCAATTTGTTGGTTTTGCGATTTTGTTGATCCACTGCTCCGTTCCAATCTTCCTTCTACGACATCATTCAGAAAGCCATTTCTTCAAACAATGCGTGACCCATTCAGTTGTTCTTTCTTCGTAAAATCAGCAGAACCATGCTTTTAATTTTATTTGTTATCCATAGAAATCAGTAACCCAACCTACCCACTTTATCATTACTATTCACCTCCATCACCCCAACTCCAATCTTTCAAAATGATATTTTCTATTTTTATTCATTGTCCCTGAATAATATCCATAAAAATCAGTAGTTCTAAATGATGTAACAATTCGCCAGTCTGTTTCACATCTCTGGGTGAAGCAAGTGAACTTGTCCAGATCTGTTTACTATCCAACACAGCCTGTCTCCCGCGTACGCTGCACATATTCAGCAATTCAACTTATTAAATATTCGAAATGTTATTCATTCTCTTGCCGTTGATCTCCCATCACAACGCTGTGTGATTTTTCTAGTCAAGGTAGCAAGTACACATTTATTCCTTAATGCTTAGGACTTGCCAATATTATCCTTAGCACTATATTGGTATCTCAGGCTTATTTTTTCTCCCTGAAACCGAATTGTAAATAGAAAACTATTCCATTATCTTATTTTCTAGTTGCAAAGTGATTTTTCTTTCCACTTATGTCACGTGTTATATCAAACTAATTGAACTGAGGTAGTGCAACCATTGTGACCTCTGCGAAATTGTTTAGCTTGTTTACTTGTAGATTGATAACCTTAATTCTCGTAGTATTTCTTCTTACCGTACACTTTACGGCCTTTTCCACTTCACTCTTAAGCATTTTATAGACAGACACAAATCAAAATAACCTATGATCACTGAACACAATTATTTAATCGTCCTATATGTTCTAGCAATGAAAAGGGGGATGCACTAGTATTAAATAATAAAGTTTGAATCGAGCTAAAATAGTTAATACGTGTGGAATGGAACAATTATTCACTGAACTAATAGTATCTTAAAATTTTAATCTAACATCACTTTTAACGTAAAATTGTTTTGTAAAATATATAAAAAAATTCTTAGATTTAGATTAAAATTAACTAGCAAACCGTGCGCAAATGGAACAATACTTAGTTAAAAATATATATTTTTAATTTTATTGGACAATGGCTTTGTCTAAACTAAAATAAAGTTTTTTCAATAGAATTCCGTGGGAACGGGCGATTTTGAATATTTCATTTCAAGGCCATATTTTAAGTTTTAAGAGCTGTGATGAAATAATTATGTTTCCTAGTCAATGCCGTTTAGTTACCACGGAGCAATGGTTATTTGTGCATCGAGCATTTGCAGTAAAATCATTTTACAAAAATAATAATTGCTCTGAAGGTGCAAAACTAAAATTTCGGAGTCACTTTCAACTTCGGTGTCATGATCCAGTTCCATTATCTCACGCTGTAAAGACAGGAGTTTCATACTTTGAAACAATAGGTTCAATACTGAGCAAAGATCATCCATGGCCAAGAAATAATGTTCGAACGCCAGAAACTGTTGAAGCAGTCAAAGCTTTGTTCCTGCGGAGTCCAAAGCGTTATGCACCGCAAAATGATGTTTCATTAGGTTTGTCTCGTCGCACTTTGGCCAGAATATTGTTCTAACAATTCAAGTTACATCCGTACAAGATTCAGATAGTCCAGGAATTTAAAGCCTGTGATTTCAATAGGAAAGTTGTTTTTGATTAACAGTTTTGAGCAAAATGCAAGGAGAATAAAAATTTCCTATAAAACTTTGGATGTCTGATAAAGCCCAATTTCATATAAATGGCTATGCTAACAAACAGAGCTATCAGTTCTGTGCTGTGGAGAATCCTCACCTTTTAAACCAGTGAACTTTACACAGTGAAAATGTGTCAGTGTGGTGTACGCTGTTATCGAAAGAAATAATCGGGTCGTATTATTTTGAGGATGACAATGACCGTGTGGTGACTGTAACTTCAGGACGGTATGTCAACATGGATCAAACGATTCTTAGCAATGAACTAGAGAACTATCCAGTGATTTGAGTCCACATGGTTTAATCAGGACAGAACTACAGCTCATACTGCAAGAATCTCAATCGTCACTTTATGAGAGATTTTTGGAAACCATTTCATAACCACGAATGGCGATATCATTTGGCTCGCGAGATCACCAAATCTATCGGTGTGAGATTTCTTTTATGTGAATTTTTAAAATTAGAAAGGTTACTCATCGTCCTCAAAGCATTAATGAACTGAAGTCTAGGCTTCATTAAGTGATTGAAGCGATCTCCATTGAAACTTCGGTGCGAGTTTCGACGAACTTGCGTCCACGAATGAAGGAATGCCTGAGAAGAGAATGTGGCCATCTTAAGGATGTTATCTTTAGGAAATGATTTTTATGTAAAGTAAGTGATAAATTGCATAGTTGTAGCCTTTAGATAGCCATGTTTGTAAAGAAATTAAAATGATTTAAAGTTGTATTACGCATTTATCAATATAGCCCGTTCCCATGTGCCACACTGTACAAGGTAGGATACGTAGATCTATTTAAAAAAATAATTATTTAAAAATGAAACATATATAATATTTACAGTACATGAGGAATTTATATTAACATGGTGACTGAGAAAACCTCATTGTAGACCAAATTATTTGTTACAATTGAGGAGGTCGAGGCAAATACATGCTAACCCTCATTTGAGGTTAAAATGAGCTATCAGTGATTTCTGGTTGCATACCACTTGAACTGCAAGATTTTTTATAGTCAGTAAGGCATCGAGGATAACTAATATCCATGAATACTTTACTTATTTTTTAATCTAACATTTAGGAATCTATAGACGTTTAAATAATGAAAATATACAATCTAAATCAATTAGAGTTATCTTGTTTTTGGCCTGACCCACTCATTATTAGACCCCATATTCCCAGCGGTTCCTGAGATGCATATGGGGAATGAGGGGGCTGGAGGTGGTTGGAGGGCAGTTTTGTTGTCAGGGTTGTTGTGGGTATCTCCCTCCCGAAGATGAGCCAAAGTACCAGCTGTTCCAAAATTTGTATGTGTGTCTGGAGAGGTGTGGTGGTGAACTTTTGGACTTATGGTAAAAAAATGTATAGCGTTTGTACATCTTCAGGTTAACACATGTATATCAAAGTCCCCATTTGTCAATTTAACCAATAAAATAGGTCGACATTAGATCTAACAAGAATATACACTTTTGTAGCGATAGATAATGAATTGACACGTTTTTATGACTAAAATTATTAAACAGTTTAATATTAGAAATACAATTTAAGCTATTTTTCTATACAAAAGATACAATACCATAAGCTTTGCAAGTTTAGGCTTGTATTTCATCGATTGTAATCATTGGAAATATAAAATTAAACTGTATCGTTGTAATGTTTCTTAAATTTAAACCTCTTCTTGTGACTGTTTTGTAAATATATAACCAACAGTAATACTAACAATAATACTGAAATACATAAATAATAATAACTGTATCAGATTTATATTGTGAGTTTGAACAGTATTTATTTCTTTTGTAACACGCAAAGTTGATATTGTCCAGAGATCATTGAGATATTTTATTTGAGGAAATACCAACAGTGGTGATCATATGGACTAAAGCGTTAGAATCGTAATGTTCTTCTTCGCAGTTTTTTGGAAGTTCAAGGGAAATTTTTTGTTTGTGTTAAAGATAAATGATTATAAACATTTTATTTTAACTGTGATTGACCTAGACTCCAACCATGCTAATTATTATGAGATTAATAAAAGTGTATGTCCGTTTCCCTTGGATGGCTTTTTGTAAATATTTTTTTAGACTAAGAAATGGTGGATCGAAAAGAATGAGTTTAAAATAAAATGCACTTACAGTTATCTTAGAGTAAAATATAAATCCTGGTTTATATTTTAGTTAAATTAATGTTCATATATTACATTTTAAATCAAATTAAAATTAAATATTCTTAAAAAAGTAGAAGTTTCCATTCTAATTTTAAACAATCAAAGAAAGGAAGACATTTATAAAAAAAATTAAAGTAAGATAAACACACACAAAAAATAATGAAAGACAGTGTCTGGAGTTTTCAATTCAGTGCACACAGAATCGCACATAGAAAGTTTAATAAGTAGGGTGTAACGCTTATAAGGACCCACCCCCACATCTTTTTTAAGACCCCACTCTCCCCTTTATCCCTATTTTAATCTTCACAAGTAGCTTTTTCTGTTAGTGAAAAAAAAAGAAAAAGCAAGACGGTCTCGGCGCATCTAGCAATTTCCTCTTTCTCCACCACTCCCCTCTTCCTAACCAAGTAACGGTTTCTACCATCTTCTTTCAAAAGTGTCTCACCCTCTCTCCCCCTTTTTACTTTTCCATTTTCCCCCAGTGACTCCCCCCTTACTGAGCAATAATCCAAGAATATTCCAATTTGCCGCTCGCTAATTAGTCCAAATTGACACTTGATCTCCTTAGCGGGTCTTGTGGTAATCAGCACTCAACAAGAGTTTGACGGAACGGCCCTTTGGGACGCAAGAAGTGGTTTGGTTAATAAGAAGAAGAAAAACAGGGGCTTTCAACACATGTTTCCTGAAATACATTATTAAATTACATGTAAATAATAAAATATGAAGGAAACTTAGTTATATAAATAGTTTGATATAATAGACCACTGGGGAGGTTTATGTTTTTATCTCAACATTATAAAGGCAAATGTGAAGTAGAATTTTGGCAAAAATACTCATTTTATTTTTGATAGTCTTTGGTTTTGGTGTTCATTCCTTTTCCTATCCAAAATCAAAAATGTTCTTCTCACTAAGATGTATTATTATTATTATTATTATTATTACCGCATTTTACTACCCGTTTGGGTTATACGCACTTACGCTAATGTGTAATGTTAGTGTGATTGTGAGATTAAATGGAGGACCTACAATTTAACGTTGAATCCGAACCACGGTGGAGGCCTGGCATTCCTCACATTCACAAGCTGTGATTAATACACGTCTTGTCAGAGGTGAAGGAAGGGTTTACCTAGACGTAGTCTAGGAAATAATCAACGCAGTTGTTGTTACTAGTTTTATAAATTTTTAAAGTCTGCACCTCTTTCTCATCAGAGTTTTTAATTTAAAGAAATGTTGGAATATCTGGGGTTTGTTGGCTCTGTAAATAAAAAACTGTCCATTTCTCTAACTTCCATTTTAAAAATAAATTAGCCAACTGCTCGGAAACTAATAAGTTAGTAAAAATTATTATCAGATTCTTTTTTTTTCTTTAGTAGTACTACAACTTTGAAACGATTAATTATACCATATCTAAAATAATAGTGAAGATATTAAAAATGTAATATATACAGATATAATGAATCTGCTTCCAAATTAAGTAGTTTTCCCTAGAAAACAAGATAGGCCAGTTTGTTTGTTAAAATATGCCAGTATAATAATTTTCATTAGAATAGTTGAAGTCATTTTCTAGGATTTTATGTAGAGATCAATGTTTTTAAAAATATCATCTGTAAAACATCTTGAAATCCTTAGATACCAAGTTTCATCCTGACCGGTAAAATATTTTCTAGCTTAGGCATAAGAAAAGACACACAGAGACAGACATATGTTGTTATGAAAACCACTTTTTATTTGGATCATCAGGTTATGAGACTCAATAAAACAAATAAAAAAGGAATGAGACTTCTCAAAAAATTAAGAATAAAATTAGATTTACTAATTAAATTAAATTATATAATTTAAAAAAAATTCAACTTGATTGAAAGAGTCCCATTTAAAAAAATATGAATCTCCTTTTTATCTATGAGATCCAAGTGTTGATTAATAATCTTTGAAAACATGGTGACACTTAGTGCTTAAATTTATGACCCTTTCAACTTGTTATCAATTAGATCTTAATTTGTTTAACTAAATTATAAAGTCGGTTTATAAGAATGAGGCAATAAATAAATGCTGATTTTGTTTTTATTTTGGTACGTGTACATATTCAGTTAAGTGGTAAATGTATTGTTTAGGATCTGGCTATTAGATTTGTTGTAAAATTGTAATAGTATATATTACTAATACACTTTTATACACACTTAATCTCTCTCACCCACGCTCCCTCTAACAAACTTTCTTTCTTTAACACAATTGTCTCTCTCTAACATACTCTAATTCTCTATCACACACAAACACACTCATTCTCTCACAATCTTTCCCACACACATTCTCTCTAGCACAGTGTTTTTCTTTCCCACAATCTCTCTTACACACACACTCTCTCTCTCACACACACATATACTATCTTTATCACACATTATATCTCTCACATTCTCTCTCTCAAACATGCTCTCTATCACAGTATCTTTCTTTTTTACAATCTTTCTAATACTATTTTATCACACACTCTCTTATTCTCACCAACTTTCTTTATCACCTACACTCTAAATATGAGAGTGTTTGTAGGAAAGTGACTTACCATTTGTTTACCTTTTGAAGTGGTACTGATTAGAATCGTATGATATATGCCATAGTGGTATTCAAGTAGTTTAGGGTGTAGAGCTCACATAATAGGATAAGACCTCTAGTATCGGTCAAATGCACAAGAAGAAGTTTTCACTAGAGTATTTACATTAGAGTTTTCCCAACCTCTCTACATGCTAATATTGATTCATACTATCTATAATATTCTTCCAATCCCAAACATATAGATTAAATCATTGCTAATCTAAAATGCTTGGCAATCGTACTAAAACTGAGGTTATATTTTCTAGTTTCCTGGTGATTATAAGGTTTGAATAGTTATTCAAAATGGGTGTAATAAGGGTGCTTTTTCTTAAATAGATTCCCCTGTCACTCCAAGTCCATGTGGATACATATCTATTAAGGTTAAACCTTCTCACTCCTAATCTATTGTTATAGTAAATTGTGAATGGTCAAAATGGGTAGCAAGATTTTTTTTAAAGTCGCTTAGTAATGGGTTTTTATGCAGTGGAAAGAGACAATCTGGCAACAGAGTCGAATGAATAAAAGAAAATAAATTTGGTCATTTGTAAAAATATTGGATATTTGATTAATCATTTAATTATAAAACCATCAATATTAATTGTTTTGTCCAAGAGAAATGTTTATTTTATAGTAGATTGGTTATTTAAATTGTTAGTTTTAGGAGAACATGACAGCTAGGAAACTCTTACTAGTTTATTCCATTTATTACAATGGTTTGTTCCTATTATTTTTAATTTGTCACCTGGATACAAAAAATTTAACCCAGGACCTCTGGTTAAGCGCTCTAACGTTCTACCACTGAGAAAACAAAGATTAGTCGTGTTTATCAGTCATTCTTAACCCATAGTTTACTTATATTATACATTGTTCATTTGAGATTCGAGAAACTTAAATCATATACAGCTGAATTAAGAGGTAGAAACAATAGTAAATCCACCCACCCACCCACACACACACATATATATAGATATATATGTGTGTGTGTGTGTGTGTGTATGTGTGGGTGGGTGGATTTACTATTTTTGAGGTTTGGATCTCAGCTGGGTGCAATGAAGGGTAGTTTTTAAATAATAGTTAGAAACAATAGTAAAACCACCCACACACACACACATATATATATGTATATGTATATATATATGTGTGTGTGTGTATGTGTGTGTGGGTGGGTGGGTGGTTTTACTATTGTTTCTAACTATTATTTAAAAACTACCCTTCATTGCACCCAGCTGAGATCCATACCTCAAAAATACTATCACAGGGAATCAATTATATATCAGAACATCAACCGCTTTTTGCTTGATATCCCTGGTGCTGGTAGTAATATTAATAATTATTATACATTGTTAAAGGGTGTATTATTGTGGATGCTTTTATAAAAATAGTTATTTAGATCCTTATAAATAAAAAAGCACTTAAAATATTAGTCCCGTCAAAAATCAAAAATGTAACTAAGGCGATTTTTCAATGACGGACCAGTCCACATCTCCATTCTCTTCCGTCAGCGGCTTTCACACACCGGAAATATACACGTATGATACAATCGGAAATTCCGTTGAATTGCGGAATTGGATTTCCTCGGTTGCACACATATGTGAGCTATACGAGTACATACACGTGACATCAGTAGGAAAGACGTCTAGACCAAATAGACTCACACCCTTTCCAATACGTTGGTACCCCGTACCCCAATATATTTATATAGGAAGATGTCTGGAATTTCATTCTCAATCAAACCTTTTTTGCAAAAACGGGAGTCACTTAGGGATTGTTATATATATATATAGGATTAGGCACCTGGCTAACCCTACGATTCATCCACATATTTACATATATTATGGTGGGGCTCAAGAAGTTACACGTTTCTAGGATATGTACCAAATTATCGTGAAGGGAAGAGAGTGAAAGAATGTAAATAAAATAACCTTAGTACACCCAGCAGAGATTCAAAAGTACGTCATAGACAAACCAGACTATATGAAACTTTAATTTAGTCCACATAGCTACTGATGCGGGGATATTCTTTAATAATTTTGGTTGTTATTAATTTTTTTTATATTCAGAATTATGTAAACAATTAAAATATTTATTTATTTTAATCACTGTTATTCACTGTATGAGCTCCATTTACGTGTTTTAACAATAATTATTTACTAATGAAACAAATATCCGAAACTATTGTTAATGCATTTTAGTGGGGATATTCCCTCTTAGATATAATATTCAGAAAATTGAAAAATGACACCTGAACACGGGTCCCGGGTTCGATTCCCATGTCCAGGTGTGATTTTTCAATTTTCGGAATATGATAAATAATTATTAAACTATAATACTGTTTTCTTGTGTAATTTTTCTTACACGTTGTCGTAGTGCTTTGAATGTTTCAGCTTTGAGGTGTTATAGGTCTCGTGACTGTTGCTCAACATTATAATGAAGGAATCGTGCACGTGGTGTAGTGGTAAATTCCCCTTGTTACGAGACTAGAGGTCCCGGGTTCTATTTCTGACTGTAACTTTGGATTTTTTATTTACCCTTAAGAGGAATAATTCCAACAGTCACCAGAGTATGGTTAATAAGGCTTAATTAAGGTTAAGACTCACTCCGGCTCTGCAACATCATAATAACTATCATCACATCATCTCATTGAGAGTACGAGTGTAGACAACATCCTAAAGTGTACCCTGGGCAACGTTCTGTGTCAGCAGAGCGGTTAAGAGTATATATATACATAAGCCGACCAACCCTGAACGTCACAGCCTCATCTGGTAAAAAAAATATATATAAAACAAGTGATACGGAAATCCGCACGGACATTCTCGCTCTATTGTTTAAAAAATTGAGATATTACTCAAAATTTATAATATAATATTCATTTGCAAACCCGAGAAAAAATAATTGCGCTATAAATACGTAAAACATTTTGACTCCTGGTTTTAAATTCTATATTTTTATTTTTAAAGAATTAACATCTTCATTTGTAAATTTGTACCAATAAAAATATCAATATAGGGTCCCCAAGGGTCAAAACTTCGTATTAAAATATTGACTTCCAGTTTATAAATTTTCGACATTTCACTAGGGTTTGCACATATTATGATTATTGCATTGATATTAAATTTCTCATTTATAAATTTTGACCGATAATATAGTTAAATATTGACTAATCTAAAATGATAGAGATGGATCATTATTGTACAAATATTTCCCCTAAGAGGTTGAAAGAATAAGAACATACCATGTTGAGATACTTGCTTATTTCTTACTCTATTACATTACATAATTATTAAGTTATAACTTAAGTAGTTTCTTTTCAAAACTAAAGCTCACAAAATTGTATTAATATATCTGCCAATATCACAAGTACCGTTTGTTTTATAAAAATATATTTCATATAAAGTTTTTTTTAATAGTACTACAATTTTGCAATGATAAATTATTTAGTATGTCTTATAGTTGTGGAGATACTGAAATGTCCTCTTCTGTAAGATACCCTAAAATTCATTTTCGTGGGCAAATTAAAATAGACAGTTTATATATAATCTTAATCAATGACAAGATACGAATTTGAATCAAAATCGTCAGAATCGATTTTAAGAAAATTGTCAGAATCGATTTTAAGAAAATCGATTTTTTCTCTTTTCACCTTTTATTGTACTATAAGTCTTTATTTTAGGGTTAAAAAGATATACAAACAGACGGCATTACAAAAATAACTTTTCAGGGTTCGGAGGGTCTTGGGACGTTGACATACATAAACGTTTCAGGATAGATTTTTTTTACGATTGCAATACTCTTACCTTTATAGTTAGAAAAGTTAAGTGTGTATATATAGCTTTAAAGTCATTAGTTTTATAAAAATATTTTTCAAATAACATATTTTTATTATAAATATATCTATATGTTTGCAATTATAAGTAATTTGTTATCCCAAATAATTTCAGAGATATAATGAAAAATGAGATCTTACGTTTCTAACCGGAGACCTTAAATCATTTTGCCGAAATATTGAGAGTAGCCATTTTGTTTGGAATATTTATAAATGATTTAAATAGAGATTTAATCAAAATCGTTAGTGCCAAATTCGAGAAAATAGCTTTTTTCTCTTTTTGCCTTTCAGAAAACTACCCTTAATTTTAAGGTTAAATATCCAATTCCCAAGATCCGTCGAGGCAACCCTATGAAAACCTTGGATATCAAGTTTAACCCCGATCGGTAAAATAGCTTAGGCTCTATTTGGAGGTACTGACAGATGGAAATTCAAAAAGCACATTTTTTAACTCGGTGGAGGGACGGGGGGAGGTTCAGGAAACGTTGAGATTCATCAAAATCTAATGTTCGATTATTTTGACGATAATAATACATTATTTACCTGTAAGATAGCAAGGAAGTAAAAGTAACTATATAAACAATAATAATAAAATAAATAAAGGAAATGTATATTGAAAGTATTGCATTTTTTTATTGAATCAAAGCACTGATTTACTTAAAGATTGTATTTATTTAATGTAATAGTAAATATAGCTATTTAATTAACTGTCTGTTCAAATATTCACAAAATGGACATTTTTATGTAGTATTTCTTTCTATCTCTATTCCTACCAAATTCCATTCCATTTTAGGCTTGTTTGTTGCCTCATGCCACTCACTACTACTTCAAACTATGAATAAGAGGACCACCACCCCTCTCACAAATAACAATTCTCAAGAGACTCCCAACATTTTCTTCCCTCTGACACCGAAACTCCCCTTGTCCCAACAGTTATGCTAAGAGAACTTCAACTATCCTACTTCTCAAAACAGTCCTATTGAAAAATCATATTGTTGAGTAAATCGTATGCTTTAGTGCACGTGAAATGGACCATATATACCCCTTCCACCCTCTCTTTTCCTTCTTTTTCCCCCAACGAATGTTATCCTAAAACTTAGATAAACTCTGGGACAAGCGCGCGCGGTTTCCCTTTCTTGATATGCTAAGGGAAGATATTTTTTACAGTTCAACGGCCAGACCAAATTTCCTTTCCACTTTTTTTTTTGTTCGAAAGAGAAAAAACGAAGGGAGGTTAAGGGTATACCGAAAAGATTGGCGGTGGGTATCTTCAAGAGTAGGAAGACAAGGAGATCTGCATAGGCAGTCAGTGTACCAGACAAGAACGTTGTGAAAGGCAATCGAGTGAAGTAATTTATTACACTAGTGAAAAAAAAAAAAAATCGACAGAGAGAATTCTTTCTTGAACAATCTTCAAAAAAACTAACGGGTACTCTTTAGAAAAGAAAGCATAGCAAAGGATGAAGAGGAAGAAAACTAAGTGGAAGTAACATGGTTTGATCACGAGAGTAAGGGGACTGCGAGAGGTCAAACGATGCTATCCATCTTGTTAGAAAGAATAGAAGGTCATTGAATTGTGTGAAATAAGCCTGTCGTTGAGTTACAAGTGTAATTTGCAAATTTGAAATTCATTGGTTTTTATTATTATTATTATTATTATTATTCTCTTCTTGACTTATTAATAACTTTTGGGTCATTTGTATTCCAACCCTTGTAGACTATCAATTATAACGATAAAATTTTAGAGTAAACCACACACATTTGTGGAAAGTAAAAAGAGGCAAACCATCTTTGGAAGAATCACTTTACTACACCTACCTATAATTAAAATTTGATCTCACTGTCACCGACAAACTCGATAGGATTACACTGACGCCTTTATTCCTACGCCCACTAAAGCGTGTTTCCACAATGTACATTTATTAATAGTCTTATATATATGTAATTGTGCTTAAGGAGGTGTTTCACTAAATCCCGGAATTTATTAATTTCTTGCCAGGCCGCCACCGTGGTTCGGATTCCACGATAAACTGTAGGTCCTCCATTTCATCTCACAATCACCCTAACATTACACATGAGCGTAAATGCGTATAACCCGAACGGGTAGTAAGACGCGGTGCTAATAATAATAATAATAATTAATTTCTTAGTAGGTCTATTTACACTTTGTATGGATGAAAATGGTTGTAATGTTTATGTTGCTAACTATCGTAAATCAATCATGTTATTTCTAAAAAAAATTGCTGCGACTCTCGATATAGATAAAAAAAATTGGTTATTTAACAAACAGGTCTTTTTTTTTTTGGTAAATCAAACGTGATATTAAGGTTATTTAAAGAAAATACTGTGTTACTTTTGTCTGGGGTATCTAACATGTACTTTCGAAAATGACTGATACTATAAACTAATTTATATCTAAAACAAACACAACATCTAACACACCAGTCATTAATTCCTAGGCATGAAAGAACAAACACAACAGTTAATTACCTAATGAAACGTTTGTTGGCCATGCTTTTGAATCAAACAGGAAAGATGGAATGTAAATTTTAAATTAGTGCTTCCATTAGAAACTAATATCAATTGATCTTAAAATTTGAACTATTTTGAAATTAGAAGCTCTATAAACTTATTTTTAAATGATTGTATTCTATTTTATAGGCTCCTAAATTGTACGTACAGTTAAACAAAGGTTTAGGGGGAAAAAAAAGTTTAATTCGCTTAGTGGTTCATATAAAAAAAACATGTAGTCTACATTGTTAAGCTAACAACAAGCCTATGTCTACAGTATACTCTAGTGAGCTAGTGGGGCACTCCAATTCTAGAATAACAACACACAAAAACATCCTCTACAAGGGAAAATAACATTACAAAAACCCTCCAATTCTACTAATTGAACCAAACTGAATTAAACACCTACGTCACAAAAACACACACAATCGACATTGATCATTACAAAGTGCGGTGTTTATTTTTCAGACACGTAACAACTTCACCCATCCTTCCTTCAACACATAGCAAAAAAAAAATAAAAAATAGGACTCTTTTCGACATGCTAAGAAGTCTATGTCACAACACTCTTGAGTATAAAACACTCCCCTATTCACCGAAAAAAAAAAGAAATAATATGGATAAGGTGGGAAGGGTGTTATAAGAAGAAACCTATTAATCACTCAAGTTTTTGTGACAAGAAATAGAGGGTTAAGATCCCACACAGTCTAAGCCAGCTAAACACCCTCATTTCCCCGCCTAACACCATTCAATGAATCCAACCTCATACAGCAAACTTCTTAAAACCCTTCCCTCCCTGTTACATAATTGAAACATTGCTGGTTCTTCGAGGGGCTACTTGTAGGAGACCTTAAGAGGAACAACCTTACTCACTTTACTTCCCACTCCTTATTTTTTAACTCAAGCCTTGATTTTTGATTCTTCTTTTACGTCTTTTGTTTTCATACTTCAAAGCCAATAAATATACTTGACTAAAACTCGTTAAAATTGTTACCATTATTTAATGATTTTTTAAGTTTTATTGTTTCTGAAACTTAAATTCTGTGTTTCTTTTAGTGTTTATAATAAGAGGATTTGTCCAAATAATAGACGTAAAAACAAGGAAACAAATAATTAATGAGACCTATAATGATTATGTAACCATGATTAAAAATGTTAAAATTAAACTATTATGGACAGAAGTTTTGAAACTGTAGGGAATGAAAACAATTATATGTCAATGTACTTTTGTAATAATTGTATTCAATACTAGCTGGTGGACCCGCTTTTTGAACCGGGAATCTATAAAGTAGCTTCGGTGTTTTTAGTATATAAAAATTAACCACAAGAAATGATAACCAAATATTAAATTATTTTTAAATGTTAATCACTTAATAGTTTAGATTAAGATAAGACGTGAAAGAAGGTTTTCAAGAAAATAATGTCCAAATAGAGCCATAAATTGGACACACTTTAAAAGCTGATATATTTTTTTTAATACTAAGCTTTAATTTAATTTTTAATACACAATATTTTGAACTTGTGCCTGTTGATGCTAGATAAAATGAAATAAGAGTGTCACATTATAAGTTGTTAGTGGGGTGTAATTAAATTAATTGAAAATTATTTAATCATTTTTACCGCAATTACCCTGTTTACTGTTCACTCCTTTTAGCTTTCTTACCCATTTCATGTTTTTGACACTTTCTAAACACTTTTATCTTTTTAACATATTCACTATAAAATAATATATTTTTTGCACCTTTTTACCCAATTTACCCCATTCACCCTTTTTATACTATTAACCATTTTACCCTTTTTTGACCCTTTACCCGCTTTTTAGTTTTTCCACATTTGTATTAATTTACTTTTTTATATATAAACCAATTTTATTTTTACAAGATTGCACTTATTACCATTTTTATATTTATTTACATTTTTACAACTTTTCTCTATCGTGCTATTATTTGTTCTCGTTAGACATTTTTGCCCTTTTGATCTTATAGCCCTTTTTGAGAAAATTTACTTCATATTATTTTTTCCATTTTCGACCTATTTACTCTTAATTGCACTTTTAACACTTATTAACATTAACTACCTGGCTAAGCCCGAGGGAAATATTTTAGGGTAAACGGATTTAGAATGTATAGAAAAATTTGTAAATGCACAAGAGGGCATAGTGGATAGACAGAGTAAAAATTAGAATTTCAGTGGGTTTTTTTAAAGGGATAAAAATTGTAAGTTAAAATTAAAAAAGTTTTTAAAAAACGTTTATAATAAAAGTGTTAATTTAGTCAACATTTTAAAATTCTGTTTTCCATGTTCACATGTTAGTATACAAGGTATAATATAACCCGCATTCCACAACTGATTTAAATGTAATACTAAATATATCTGAAAGTGTTAAAACTTTTTTTTCAGTTTTTCAGTTTTTCAGTTTAAATAAATTAAATAAAAATCTTAAAACTCTGGTTTTTAGGTGCATATGTTTGTTCAAAGGTGCAACAATTTTTAAAATTTAAACTTATGCATGTGTTATGTACTATATGTATCGCACAACGCTCATAACAAAAGAGTCTTAGTTTTACCATGGATAAAATAAGATAATGTACTCCTCCTCTTTTCCAAAGCCCCTTTTAAAATTTTGGAATCAACATATTTTTTGTTATTTGGAGATGCCTCTTAGCGTTCCTGCTTATTTTAAGTTCCAGACCACCGATTTAAGTGGGTTTTCTATTAATTTTGAAAGTTTTGAGCCTCCTCTCCTTACACGATTTCACCAAATCCAACTATTAAACCTCAGATTAATCTCTTTAGAATCCTACCAAATTTCAAATTTCTGGCTCATCTAGAAGTGGTTAATTTTCTCTGTACGCACACAGACTTACTTGGAAAACCCCTAATAGGAAACACTCAAACATTCCCTCACCCCTATCCCCTCCTTGTCACTGGTCTGCCATGTATTATTTGGTCACAGTTTTCTGGACAAACTCGCTTATATATTACCCTCCTGCCTACAAAAATGTATATTTAACTTTCTTATACATATAAATGATGAATAACTTATTCCCTTCGATCATGGCTGAGTTCCCTTTCTTCCCCTTTTAATCTACAATTATATAATTATATAAGATAATTATAGAGCTCAATATAATATAGTCTTTCGCATAAGTTTTCCTTATTACACTCTTGTCTAATAATGAAACAAACACTAAGCTCAAAACAATATTTTTTTTATATAAGTAAAGCTGATTATTGTCCACAATCCTAGAGAGAAGCAAGGGGAAAGAATATTTTTAAAAATTTAGTCATTAGGCTATATACAGTCAGGACTGTGACTATGGGGGGGGGGTGGTTAAAGGGGGGCAATTGCCCCGGGCCTCACATTCCAAGGGTCACATTTCCCCCAAAAATTAATAAATAGATTACACTTATTATTCTAAATTTTACATCAAATAATGTATAGATAATGAACAGCAATAAGTATTCGCTTGGTGATAGGATCCCATTCCATATTCCTGAGAACCCTAACGTTTTGGTAATTTAAAATTAACGTTTTTCAAGTAATATGCTGCAGAACAATAGATTTCGCCACAATTGTGCTACCACTGTCGGTCCACAGAAAACAGTCAGTGCAAGTGTACAAAGAAGAATTTACTTTTTGTTAACTTAATTAAATTGTTTGTTTGCATTTAATAAAGTACAGTTATTTAACAGGTTGATCAATACTTCATAAAACATGAAAGATTATTAATTCACATAAGTACCGACAACGTATCAATATATTAATGGTTTAGTGCTAAAACTGAAAAACTACCGTACAGAACAGGGCCACAGATCTTTTTTCCCCGAACCTCACATTTTCTTAAAACGGCCCTGTATGCAGTATAATAGAATTCCAAATATGTCTGATTCAAGTAATAAATGCTTAATTTGTATTTTTACAATATTTGCTTCATTTTTGGAATGATTACTTTATAGCTATGATACCACTTAATGATTACTACTACACTTACACCATTTGTTTGAAATATATTATGTTCATTTAGAAGAGAAACTAATAGGTAAGAACTAGCTTAATAATATATTGAATATGGTAAACAGTCCTTTTAATAGTTCAATAAATTGGCATTTTTGGTTTAAATTTATTAATAACTCTTAAATTGACGGGTGACCTGGCGGTCTAGGGGTAAGGTGTCAGATTTATGTGCTGGCGGCCGGGGTTCAATCCCCGGTCCCGGCATAAATTTATCTGATTACCAAACCCTTCCTTCACCTCTGACAAGACATCTTGTGAATGTGAGGAATGACAGGCCTCCACCGTGGTTCGGATTCCACGTTAAACTGTAGATCCTCCATTTCATCTCACAATCAACCTGACATTTCACATTAGCGTAAGTGCGTATAACCCGAACGGGTAGTAAGACGCGGTGCTAATAATAATAATAATAATAATCTTAAATTGACCAAAGAGGTCAAATCCCCTTCCAAAAACCATTGACTACACCAATTCTTATCTCAAACACTGGTGTATTTACCTTAGAATTAAGTTGATAGAGCGTGCGAAGGAAGGAGGAGGGAGGATATGTTCTCTTCTGGCGGGATGGGGCCAACACACTGAGAATTTTATTGTTGCACTTAAAAGTGATGTATGAAAGTTGAGGATGAGGTTTGGGGTAGTAGACCTTAGTGAAAGGGGGTTGGGGGTGGGGGTGTAAGCAACAAACGGCCGAGCTGGGCGGGTCAGAGTGGTTTTACACGTGAAGCCACTTTTCCCCCTTCCACTAAGAACATCCCCAACAGGCAGATCTCCCCCGTGGGTAGATCATGAGGAAGAACCGCAGTAGCATCATCGTGCAAAGCTTTACAACGGCGTTTTCTACGAAGAGTTAAAACTGGCCAAATGTCGTCGTTGTTTTCCGACGATCTTTCCGCTTACGAGACGGGATGAAAGTCCCTCATGAGTTTGTACCGGGAATTATGGTAGTACCCCGGTTACCGTAAGCTATGCATCGCTATAATCTTATCTCTCTCTTGCTTCACCTCACACACACCACAATCTATCAACGCGTGTAGCTCCTTCGGCTGGTTTAGTTTGTGGATATATCGAGTAAAGAAAGATTATGTTGATACATTTTTATATGTAGTATTTTTTTCCAGATTTTGAAACCATTATGACTGTTAAATTTTATTTAAATTTGTAATCTCCATCCTTTCAATCTAGAATAAAAACAAAAGTCATGACGTGAGCCTGCAAACAAGAAATACCAACCTAGTGGCTACCTCTGTTAGTGATGGTAGTGGTAACATTTGAGGATAGAGGGTGTCATACGGTCAGCACAATAAACCCTTCTGGCCGTTAATATCAGTTTTCTGGAGAAGAGTCACAGATAATTCATTCAATTAGCTCCTCATTAGTTCTAACGAGGCTGAGTTGATCCCGTTTCATACCCACTACTTCTCATAAAAATCTGGAAACACTGGGGATCAAACCTAGGACCTATTGATCTGTAGGTGACCTGGCGGTCTAGGGGTAAGGTGTCAGACTTCTCTGCTGGCGGCCGGGGTTCAATCCTCGGTCCAGGCACAGATTTATCTGAACACCAAACGCTTCCTTCACCTCTGACATGACATCTTGTGAATGTGGGGAATGCCAGGCCTCCACCGTGGTTCGGATTCCACGTTTAACTGTAGGTCCTCCATTTCATCTCACAATCACCCTAACATTACACATTAGTGTAAGTGCGTATAGCCCGAACGGTTAGTAAGACGCGGTGCTAATAATAATAATAATAATAATAATAATAATAATAATAATAATAATAATGATCTGTAACTAGACACAATGTATATTGTGGCCCGATATTAAATTACACCATTCAATTCATAAAATATATTCATTCCAAGCTCATGTACTAGCTACCTTTCCCTCTCAAGCATTTACGTCTTAGTGATTAACCAAAGTATGTAGATTTTTGGACTTTTCTTAAGTGGAAAACTACAACTTCTAAACTATGTTTACAAATCCATCCATATTTAGGGTTGTAGAAAAAAAAGCTTTATTTATTCAAGTTAACACCAAGTTTGTGTACTAGTATTTTATAAATATTTAATATTAGTACAATATTTGAAGGGAAATATAAAAATTAAATAGGTAGCTTCCATAATGACATGGGGAAAAATGTTATATGTAAAAATTTTTTGGCATAATCTTGCAAGAAAGCTACAGCAAACCCAAGCATCCGTCGTATGTTGGTGAAGATAGGGCCAACATTTTCGTGAAGATCGGTATGTCATGGTCAGCATAGCTATAACTTGGGCCATTAAAAATGAGAGCTAAGTGGTAGGTCGTTCTCAAACTGGGGTATACGTACTCAAAGTGGTATGTGAACGATATACAGGAAGTACACGACCATCTTTCAATGGAAAATTGGCTAAATTACAAGCGAACGAGACGTGGCGGAGAACAAAAGTAGTGGGTAGCTTTCGAGTCTACTAAAGGAAATCTTTTTCTAAGATTACCTGACATTTGTCATTTGGGGAAATTTCATCGTGGAGTTAAATTAAACTTCTAGTCATTAACAAGTAGTACATCATAAAAAATTAGTTTGATATAACACTGTTGTATAATATTTGGATCCTGAAACTGTACCGGTAGCACAGGATTCTTAAATGTTAAATTTGCACTACATTTAGTCACAAAATGTTGCACTAACCGCACTACATTTACGATGAATTCAAGGCATTAATATCTGGTTGTGTCCTCTTAATGGGGATTTCCCTAATATAATTCATACACATAGTTTTATCACCTTATTTCCAATTCTAATACTTCTGTATATCCTCTAAAATATTCCTCACTGTCATTTTGGATTATGTCTTTAATAAAAAAAAAGTGTGCTGTAAGCTATGTTATTAAACATGATTAACACAATTTTATTACGAATGGATATACCTATCAGATACAAACAGTTAGTATAAAAAATTTCCCGTGTTCATGCATAAATCCATTTGATCTTAAGCTGCCACGTTTGTTAGATATTATCAATATAAATAAAATTGCACCTTTAATATCGTAAAATATTATCAATGTTGACCGAAAAATAAGTTTTTAAATTATGCTTCAGATGTCTCATTTTGTAATAAAAAAAAAAATATAGAAGACATAACATAGTAGGTCACGTGTGTGTGATACATATATCTTTCAGGAGGACTGCGGACGATAACACGCCATTAAATGGAAACGTTGGAATCTTGTTATACATGACGCCCAATATTAACACCTACGTATATTAAGAGCGTATCTACCGAACGGGTAGAAAGATGTGGTGCTAAATAAATAAAAGTAATATATAAATACCTACATTGAGGTACCCGATTACACTTTACATCTTACATCAAAGACACAATAATCAATAGGTAATATCCGGATGTGGGAGCAAAGCTTTATAAAATATGGACCTATGCCTGGTGTATTTTACAAATGTGAAATGTAAAAGTGAAATGTAGATGTAGCTAACTTACGTGTAGGCCCTGGCTGCAATTAAAACCCAAATAAATAGCTTAAATTTAATGTAAAATAAACAAAACTAAATTAACCAAGTTTACACGCAAAACCATAAGTTATCTGAAAAGACACCTAAATTATTAAGACAAATGCAGGCACCCTAAAATTGGCCTTCTATGTAGATGCACTGTTGCAATGAACTAATAAAGATGGAATACGTTATATACAATCAGACTTTAATAACTACATCTAATTATAAATCTTGGTATTTTAACTAATAACAGACTAAGCACTAAACGCTATGCCTAATCTATGTAAATCAAAGATCCCTTGACAGGTGAGCAACAAAAGAAATAGTTTAAATGTATTACCATAAAAACAAAAATGAAGTAATGCCATAGAGAATGTAAATAAATAAACCTACTAAACAAACTTGTGCTGTTTGCGTAGTACCAAAACTAATTCTAATTCACATACTATATAATAAAACTGCTTAGAATATACTTTGTGGCCTCGAGCCTGTAGCTGACTTTAAAAAACATACACAATTCCTAAGGTTTTATTACATCCCAAATCATTCGTTGACAAGGAGACTTATAATGAGTTTGTTGATATTCTTTTTAAGACTCCTGTTATGCAGAATACGTTTATCGGGATCATTAAAATGGACTAGTTCCTATATATCATTGACCACAACGCATATATGGGTGTTATTTAAGGCCACCTTGATTTCATGCTTTGCGAAGACCCTATTGCTGATTTTCAGCAATATATCAATAAAAAGCCTAATTTTCTCTTCGTACAGGCATATTCTAATTTTGTTTGGCAGGTAAAGTTTCACAATGTCTGGGCATATGAAGTACTTTTTCAGGTAGTCGCACACTTAGAAAGCTCTAAGGGCTATATGGTTTGTCGAAAGTTATCTTAGGACAATATAGTGATGCCTCTACTAATCACATTGCTGCTACTGAGATCTCGCAAAGCTGTATCTATATCCGCAAGTGAGGGTTTTATGACATTGTAATATAATGCCATAAAAGAGAGATAATTTTTCAGTAAATTTAATGGAGAACTTTGCTTATATATGTTGCACACTGCAATTTGGTCGTTTGAAAAATGAAAAGGTAATCTAAAGGTCACATTCGCTGTTCTTCCCCATCAAACAAATATGCGGCAATACCCTATGAAGTCAATTTAAAGGCAAAATATATCCCAAGCCTTATCTTAACAAAGAATAAATTAATTATAAAAGTATTTCTTTTACGTTCGGAAGCATCTTAGAAGATCTCTTTTTATACTAGATCTTAAAAATTCTGTATTGTGTTCAATAGAGACTTGTTTATATTCAACTCAAAGTTTGTAATAGAAATGTCTCTGGCTGTTTTTCGTCTCTCTTAAATAGTCTATATACATCCTTACAAATTGTTGGGCAGAAGCATTTCCAAGTCCTTCATAACCTGGTGCATAAGATATCTTACAATTTAGATTAGTTCACTTTTGCCTGCATTATAGATTTCTTCATAGTATACCGATTGCTCTGTTCCGATTATGGCTTCAATATATTCGGTATGCCTTTTATATGGTTGAGCCAAAATACGAGAGGATTTGTTACATGAAAAATATTTATATGAGAAAATATCTAACTGAGGAATAAGAGAAACACAAATATGTTTTTACTCCAGTTTGCTCCAGTTTGATCCATTCGCTAAGAGTCCCAGTTCCTTTTATACTAATTTGTGGAATGCTTAGATTACGTCTTTCTCTGTACGCAAGTTTTCAAATGAACGCAGGTAATAACACACTATGATATTCGGGTATACTGTAAATACCCGGCAAAGGGATTCACCCTTTACCCCTATAGATGGTTCACCAACAGAAGAACCTTGCCTTTGACACTGGGAATTCTTAATTTTCCAAGCATGGTATGAAGCAGACTCATTTTAATAAAACTCCTTCACAAAGGGATCCCCATCACACAGTTTATAGAAGATGGTTAATGTTGTGTCGTATGGATTGTTAGTGACGGAAATTGCAATGCTTATTTTAAAATATACACTTTATATATGTTGAAATGGAAATCTAAATGCATAGCTCCCTAAATTATCCCAATTGAAATTGTTCCAACTCTTTTTTATATTTAAAACTAAAATAATTTTATCACTTCACTTATTCATTCTCTTACATAAATTTAAAATAATTTGATGAGACTGTTCAACTCCAATTTAAATTGAAAATCAATCACTATTATCAGAACGGGGTTTAGTTGGACCACCCAATGATTGCCTATCTCCAACGCCCAAGAATGTATCTTGGCTGAGCACCCTCCATAGTCAGGATGCCATCTACTGAATTTTGGACATCCGTCATGCCCGTCAAACTAGCTCTTTTTTGAAAGCGCTTTAAATAAGTTTTGCCACGTTCCTGGAGAATGTTGATTCAAAAGTCCCTATAGGCCGTAGACTATATGTTTAGTTACACTTGAAAGCAGTAATGGGTCGATATTAAATCAATAATTTCCAAAAACTTATCACCGAATCTTTACGGTTGGGACTGATTTTTTCCTGACAGTAGCAGTAACAGTAGCTACACTTGTTGCTATCCTTAATTTAGCCACTTTACAATGTACATAAAGCACTTGTATTGACATTATCGTAATTGATAAATAATTTTTAAATATATTATAGGCTTTTAAGAATAATTCAACCTAATATAAAAAAATATCGCACTCAAAAATATTCAGAATTTCTCTAGTTATAAGCGAATATATGTGTACAGAAATGATCCTTTTTAAAAATCTGTTAATTTAATACAACCAACTAAAATAAAATATTATTTATCTTTGATCAAAGATCAAAATGTATTCCGTAAATTATTCTTTTGATTTGCCCGTAGAGTTTTATAAACAATAATTAATTCTACGTCCAATATGAGAACTCATAATTAACTACATGTTTAGAGAAATAATATTTAAAAAACATATATTATTTTTGATTTAGTTGGTTTGATCTATATCCTAAGCGTTTCCTGGTCAAAATCTAGATGATATATAAAAAAAACTGCATTGCACTCAGTTAAGAGTTTCTATAAATCTTAAGCGACAGACATAGAGACCAATACTTTTTTTATAAGTAGCAAGGATATGGGTTTTATGTCACATATAACTTAATTTTGTCGCATTACTTTCTCATAACATGAGGAAGTATTATAATAGCGAAAATTTTCAACTTCGAGATTATGATGAATTTAAACGTTATATATGTGTCTGAACCCAAAAAGTGGATTATATCATTTAAATCTGTAACACGCATGCCTTTATGTTTCTGGGGACAGGTTTTAACTGGTTTGATGGATGTCGTTTTAAATTCTTATCCAGATGTTATAGGGCAAAACATTGCTATATTTTTAAATTTGAACTTAATTCTTTAATTAATAGAGGTTCACTGATGGGTGTTTTTTTGGTTCTAAATTTTTCATAAATTGCTTTAACAATTTTATATTATTGGGTATCTGAGACTTATTTGATTTCCCAAATAACACTATATAATTTGATATTGGTCAAATAAGTTAGGGGCTAGTTTACTAATAAGTGATTTTCGAAAATTTGAAATGTTTGAAATGACCATAACGATTTAGTTTTAAATGTATATCTGCAAAGTAGAAAGTGTCCGACATGACAAATAAAATGGTCCATGAGTTTTGGGGGGAAATTCCATTTAGAGCCAATTTAGTGATGACTGTATTTTTTATTTTAATATATTGAAATAATGGATTTAAAGATTTGGTTCAAATAATTATCTTTTATATTTTTACATTATAAATGGTTATTTATATATATGTTTTTCTAATAAAAACATTAAATCATAATTTAGTTATTTATTTATTTATTTAGGACCGCGTTTTACCACTCATCCAGGCTATACGCTTAAGTACTAATTACGCTAATGGATTAGGAATTCGGAAGGTTGAATTTATATGAAGTGAGCCCGCATTTGCGTGGAGGGAGAATAGAGAGTGGATCTAGAAGGAAAAACCACTCCCAGTTCACCCAACCGAGGTTTGAACCTCTATATTCCCGTCCTCGGCAGTCTGGCTCTACACAAAAAAATCACGTTAGCTAACTACGCCAGCGATATGGGTAGTAATTTAATGAAGACCAGTTTGTTGTCAAATTTTAATTGTTTTGAATTTTATTTAAAAATTTTATTTGGAAACTTATTTACATAATAAACATTATTATTATTTTTCTAAAAGTAGTTAATCTAAGAGTAATTAATATTAGACAAATAATTATAAAACATTTTCAATTCATTGTAAATGTTGTTTAAAATGGATATATATTCATGACAAATAAGAATACTTTTTATTTTTACGGGCTCAAATAATTTTACGGTTGTTAACAAGAATGTTATTACTACATTTTATATATTTGAAAGTTTTGGTTTTAAATGCATAAAATTGAATGATTATTTTAATGAACAAGACGATGTTTTTGTTATATGAGAAAAACTTAAGTTAAGGTTAGCCTACTGAAAAATTTAGTTCTAACATTTTCTTCTAAAGTTCTAAAGTTTTTACGAAAATGTAATACCTTTATTGAATTTGTAGTTAAAAAATATTATTCCTACTAATATTTAAATAGCTGAAAATTAGGAATCTATACAATCAATTTATTATATTACATTTTGATTAATCCCACTTAAAGCAAGAATGACTAGCGTGCTAACCATTGATTGTCAAACGGATATGTTTTAAATCATCCAATCGCATAACTTAACAATTAATTTGAAATGCATTTTCTTATGTTGAATTAAAATTTTCTTCAAAGAATATGCCATTATGTCTAGCATCCAGTACTTGTGTTCACCATTCGACACGTTTGTTATGTTTCTCTATACTTAGTATAATAATTCTATATAATTTAAATTCTAAAGGATTTATATTTAATGTTACTATAAATAAATCCATATGCTATGCAAGAATTTTTTTAGCTATCTTAAAAGATAAATATTTCCATATTTTGTTTCGTTAGGCTTATCTAATGTTTGTTTTTTCTGTGTAAAGATAATTTATCTTCAAATTATTTCCCAATTTTAAAATATTTATGTTCAATATAATAATTATGTTTTAATCTCAACGGTTAAATATTGATAATTAATGCATTGATATGGTAATGTGCCAATAGTATTATATTGGATTGCCGGGAACGAGGAGATCTGTGTTTGAATACCAATTGTGTGCAATGAGTGTGGTTTTTCCAAAATGATTTTCTTATTATTACTTCACGTCCATGTGGGTATATTTACTTTAAAATTCTACTCTAAAGGGTGATCGGCAACGAATACAAATTATTACCATATAATTTTACTAGAACACCTTAAATTTATAAAAATGTAAAATAATATCTCTATTTAAGTAAAGTTAATTTAAAGCGTAATGTTTAATTCTTTTTTTGTTTGTTTTGTATCAGAGTAAAAGTTTGAAGGAAAGAGGTTATTAAGAATAAGGAGGATTCTAATATAGGATAACTTGAAGGAAAGAAGAAATTTCCATTAGATGAAGGAGGAGGCAGAGGTCAGAGTGCATTGGCAGTCCAAGTTAACTGAATAATGCTTTGACCTATCGTGAGACAGAACACATAATAGTAGCTATAATAATAATAAACAAAATTATTTAGTCCCGTAATGTTGGTTTTTATTTCTTAATCTAACAGGCATATAGATTGGAAACATTACCACAACTAATACAATGGGGAAAATCTAGTTTTATATCTGAATTCCTCTTTAAGTCTCAGTTTTACTAACCACATGGTATCTTAACTTGTTCTGAAATATCTATTGAATGAAATATCAGTTGTTTTTTGTTATTATCTTTTAGAGAGTTGGTGTGTGTTGTTGCTTATTGGGAAGTTAATGGCGCAGAAGGAAAGAAGGCTGTTCAAGGATATGTTA
Source organism: Timema douglasi (assembly GCA_901482245.1). Classification (NCBI taxonomy): domain Eukaryota; kingdom Metazoa; phylum Arthropoda; class Insecta; order Phasmatodea; family Timematidae; genus Timema; species Timema douglasi. The sequence goes on along the minus strand of CABEEJ010000404.1, from coordinate 56,885 downwards.
GTTTCTTAGGGTCTCTAAAAAGAGAAAGAAAAATAGACCAAAATAAAATGTTTTTTGGATGATTCTTTTATAATAGTAAAAGTTGATAAGGCCTGTAAAGAAATAAGAAGAAAAAAGTCAAAATTATATGTAAGATATAGATTAAAGCATACTAACTTAATATATATGAAACCGCTATATTCTTTTGCGAGCTCATACAGTTTTTATTTTGTTTGCAATCTTATGAATCAAAGGTCAAGAAAAGACTCCAAAGGCCATGACATTTGTTATATGCAAGCGTTCATTAGTAGTTACACAAATTAGCATAGCACGCGAACATTGATTTTGTATGACTGGAAGTTTTGAGACTCATATTTAGGTCATGGATTAAAGCAGTGTTTCCCAAACCCAGGCTCGCAACCCAAACTGGGTTGAAAGAGTTTCCTAAGGGTCGTGAGAAGGAAGGTCTCTACAAACTTGTCAAAAATTATATGACACTAAAAATTCCAAAGAGTAAGTCAAACTGGTGTATTATGAAGACTTACTATACTGAATATATTATAAACAGTGTTGGAACAAAGTTTTGAAACACTATTTTACTAGGAATTTTTAAACCAATGCAAGGACCAACCCCTTCTCACTCGGGAAGTTGAAAATACACCTTTTTTCTTTATACAATATAGCCTATTTCTGTGAGAAAAGATTTTTAAGTCTTGTAACGATAAAAACTATATAAAAGCATCACCTGAATCCACAAAATGATTTTCATTTTACTCTGCCCTTCAAGATAGTACTCAAACTCGAGAAGCTTACCTATAAAATGAAGCAGCTTCATGGTTGTCACTGAAAAACTCTTGGTCACTTACCAAATTTTGCAATGAAGTCACATCTTCAAGAGCAAATATTGTATAATTGTCTATTTAAGAGATAAAAATTTTAACATTAATAAAATTCATCTTATAAAAATTATTTATACAAAAATAAAGTCAAAATATCTCTCCCCAAGAAAGAAACAGCATTATAGTAGCCACCGGAATAGTATTTTAGTTACATACTTAACATTGTGACAAAGTCAAATTTTGACTAAAAATTTTGATCTAGGAATTATCTGATTAAAAAGTTATTGAAATTAGTTTTTATTTGTATTTAAAATGATTTAACCAAGATAATTTAATAAATACAAATATTAAAATAATATGCAGTTGAAACCACATTTAATGGCCCTTAGGTTACCAGTCAGGGCAAATATAATATTTAGGGTTGATATAAATTTTTTGGGAAATATTGAATTAGTGTTATGCCTGAGTAAATATTGAGGTATGCAACTAGGTTTGTATTATCTCTATCCGTAAATAATATTTTGAATTTGATATCTAAACTACGTTATGAGATAATATATGGGCGAATAGCTCCAGAACCAGAAAACATAAAACGGGACTAGCATAACAAAATGTACTCATTGATATTTGAGAATTATATACAGGCACTTATTTTTACTTATATATATATATATATATATATATATGTGTGTGTGTGTATTTCTAGTCTTACTTTTAAGAATGCATGACTACTAGCACGGGTATTGCCAAAACTAACAAAAATTAACAAGATGTAGCTTGGAACAGGCCAAAAGAAATTTAAAGTTGAGGTTCTAGTATTTGTTATGTTATCTTAATATTATGCACATTACTCAAATTTGTATTATGTGGACTCAGTTGTAGGGAACATTCAGTTACAATGAACCTAATGGAATTGTTCCGATACACATGTATTTCAATATATTATATTAAAAATTTCGTTTATCATGGACTTATGAACCAAGGTGGCTAATGAACCAAGAAACCAAGAATGCTAAACCTTGGTACTAGCTAGGTTATTTAGGAGACCTTGGTTAGTGTTAACACACTTACTGTGAGCCTTATTATTAAACTGCGTGATTAATGGTGGATACCAAATGAAGGAACCTGTAAATCTTAAACATTGTATAATTATATAGTTAAACTAGCTGATGTGAAATATATGTCTGTTTCTTTGTTTCTCAATCACGCCTAAGCCATTTTCTGCTGAAATTTTGCCTGGATATTACTTGGACGTCCTGTCAACATAGTATTATATAATTACAACTGCCCCTTTGTTTCAAAATAGAGGCTACAATACAATTATTTTGGGCTTTTTTCTTAGCTATGCTTATTGGACTTTCATTGGATCAACTTTTAAAGGTTGTTAGAAATATTTATATTTGACATTACGGCCATATTGAAAAAATTGTAGCTATATAACACTAGATTTTAACATGTCCGGAATTCTTAACTCATACACAATGGGAGACTGAAAATGGGAACCAAACATTTTTCAATATAAAATAATATAGGAGATGTATTTGTTTGCTTATTTGTATGTATGTATGTATGTATGTATGTATGTATGTATGTATGTATATATGTATGTACCGTATGTAGTTGGTATATCTTAAAATCAATGAAACCAAGGAAACTTTAATAATAATAATAATAATAAAAATATATAAACATGAAATGTTGTCTGTCTGTTGCTCACTCACGCCCAGTCAATGTATAAGTTTATAAAGTATGGAGAGTTAAATAATGACCAAAATATAGTTGAATTACTCCAAATAGCTCAACAATTCTTAAATATTTGAAATCTCTAATTGTAGGAAGGTGAAATGGGAATTTCAAGGTTTTTTAAACTTATGTAAAAAGTATTTTCTCTGTGCTAGAAGATTTTAATTCATCAAGCAGTTATAAGATACACATAAAAAACTCTAAAATACTAATTTCAAAATAAATGTCTGGAAAATTGGAGAAACTGGTTTCCCTCAAAGAATTCCTAAACTATTAGAATAAATCACTTTATGTATGGCGTAAAATAGAAGTACTACATGCATGTAGAGGGACAGCCTTAAATAACGACAAGCATCAAAGCATTTATAATTCATAACCAAGGCTCAGTGATAATGGGGGTAGGAGTAAGTGAGGATAGGAATTTCCAAAACTTAGAAAACATAATACTTTTTGTTGTGTTATAAAATTGAAATTTGGCAGGTCATTGTGGAGCCCAATCCATCTATTTAACAACATATTATTTAATTCATGATATGCCAGGTCTCCACCTTCGTTCGGATTCCACGTTAAACTGTAGGTCCTCCATTTCATCTCACAATCACCCTACCATTAAACATTAGCGCAAGTACGTATAACCCGAACGGGTAGTAAGACGCGGTGATAATAATAATTCATGATTTTTTTAAATTTGTGATACTCATTTTTCCAATATGTATTTTTAACAAACTTTCATATCTTATGGTCGCTCTTAAGGCCGGTCTTATGACTCCTGGATAAATATTTATATCTGGTGGATAAGTTAAAAGTGCGTCTTATGACTGCCAGATAGCATTTATCTGCCAGATAAAATGTATTTATCCATTACATTTTTATAAGGTGGTTTAAATACCTGATAAAATTTATCTGGAAGTTAAAATGGTTGTTGACATAGTAAGGCGTTGTTTTTAATGAGGTTTCGCCTATCAAAATCTGATTTTAGGTTAAAATCTTGGTTCACGTGTTTTTTAAGCACAGGCCCGGGATTTAACTATATAAAGTTAGAACATTTAATTCACACTTTTATATAAACTGACAAGCTATTGGTAGTGTTATATTTATATAAGAACAAATTATTAAAATGTGAGTACAATAAATGAAATACTTTAAACGTTGTACCCAACTATTGCCCACATTTTGGCAGACATCGAAATCAGTAATTGCAATACATCTTAGCTTCTGCACCCACGTGACGCCATCTGTTTCCGCGCACTCGTTTAGCCACCATTATTTAACAAACGTTGAGCGTTCTCGCCATTATCTAAGTTATAGCGCTATCATCAGGGCTTATACGCATGCGCGCACCAGTAAAAACAGCACCAACCTTGCATTTTCTGCATAAAAATATATTTAACCTACAGATAGCTATCTGGCATATAAATTCATTTCATAAGATGCGTAAAACATTAAAGTGGCTGATAAAATTTATCTGGTAGATAACTTTATCATCCCGATAGCAATATTCATCCGGTAGTCATAATAACAGCAATTAGTCAAATATTGCGTTTTCTATGAATTTCGTTTATTTCCACTATGGGCTAGTTAATGTCTGGTTTCAAATTTTGACATAAAAATTCATTGATTGGCAAAATTGCTTTCAGATTGTCATAACTATCTTAATATAGTAAAAGAAGAATTTAAATAAAGAGTACATGCAGCTTGATGTAGAACATCCTAATTTGTTAAAGTTTTGAAAATTTTGTCTGTCTTAATGAGCTATTTGAACATTTCTAAATATCTTAGATATCTAGAAATTGGAATTATAATATGTCTTCAGATACTTTTCACTAAAGATGACAAAAAAAGGTTTAAGATGTTTTACACTAAATATGTCAGATAAAATCGATGTTTTAATATTTCGAATTCAAAATAGATTATCAAGCTAGGCCAGAAAATTTGAAAAATAATTAATTCCTTTTCTAAACTGTAAATGTTACTATCTAACATTCAGTTGTTTTAACTCTTTAAGGTTTCAAAGAACGGATACACAAAATATTAGTATACGTAGAGATTATCCCACTTAACTGGTGTGTTTGCTAAGGGCTTAATCTATCTTTAGGGCAAACTATTTTTTTTTTACGTGGGTGTTAGCATATCGTATTTTAGTACATGTCTGATGTTTAGGCTGATGAAGTTGAATTGAATAAAGTACCATTTATAGTAATTACACCCACATTTGTATGGACGGTTGGTGGGCATTAATTTAAGAAATGCGCCTCTCATTCACCCAACTGGAACTCAAACCTGGATATACCCATCGTCATCAGGCCAATCTATTAAGAGAATGACGCCTTACACATTTCAACCATTGAAGCAGCCCATCACCCCTATTCAGTTTTCCGCCATGTAGGGCCAGTTTCATAGTCAAATTTAGTACGCCTCAAGTTCGGCGCTACACAAAGTACAAGATGACACCTACCTAAACCAGAATGGAATGGGCCAGTTTCCTATGCGAGAACGGTCCATTCCATTCTGGTTTAGGTAGGTGTCGTCATGTACTTAGTGTAGCGCCGCACTTGAGGCGTACTAAATTTGACTATGAAACTGGCCCGTAGTGTTATTTAAAAACTACCAACTGATGCATTCTTTACCGTAAAATAGAATTTTATTTAATCCATAAAACCTAGCATGATAGAGACCTCTTTCTGTCATGTCATATTTATATGTTACGACATTAAACTTTAATACGCTTTTGTCTAGCAGTTACATAGAATATAAGCCAATATAATATTACTTCATTATATTTTTATAAATATATAAGCATGTGAAGTTAAATTATTAAGTACTGTACGTATGTCCCGGAAAATCAAGGAGACGTTGTGAACATAATAACAACTTATCATTCTAAGTTGGTACAATTTTATCTGAAATATACTATAAGATTAATTATAAAATCTATCTTTCTTTAAAATGTATCTCAATTAATTTTACGTGGATACTCTTATAATTCCCCTAATCGTATATCGTGTAGGTCTATATATTTAGTAGTTATATAATCATAACAAATGAAAGAGTAGCTTCAACCTCGACTAAAGATCAACTACACCCACCAACACCCACACACACTAGATCCCCAATCAGACCATTATGCAAACAATTTCACCCAACCAAATTGTCGCTATTGTGTTCCTGCCTGTACCTCTATAATTTACTTTGTAGCTCCAACGGATAAAGGCAAAGCAGAATGGGTTACAGGAAAAAATATACATACTGTACTGTATTAAATTATACTTATCAAGATCATAAGCAAAATCTCTGGTCGTAGGTGTAACGTTGTTCCATTTGCCAAGTACTGCAAGTTGAGACGAAAAAGAAAAGTAAGAGAGATACTTAGAACAAAAAATGTGAGAAAGAGTGACTTCATACAGTTTGCTAAAAATAAAGATATTTTTTTTCTGAAAATAAGAAAATTGAGAATTTGGGTCATTTTTTTGGATGGGTCAATAGAATGGTAAAAAATGGAGTCTAAAGGGGCAAGAAAGAAAGACAAAATGTAACGAAATATCTGTAGCAAGCACCATGAAGAGAGGTCGTTGGATGCCTGAGCTGAAATAGTGAAAGGGTAGGAATAGGAGGAAGGGAGGGTGAAGGGCTTGGTATAAGGGAGCGAGATGGTGTTTATCTAATACAGTACAGTAGCGTTGGTTGAGTTGGCTTTGGGGCCCCCAGAACCTAGATCAATACAAAACCGGGAGAAAACTATACACTCGGGGATAGGAAAACATTGCAGGCAAGGCATGTGAAAATGGAAAGAAAGAAAGAAGGGAGGGAAGGAAGGGGGTTGGGCACGAATGTAGGAGGGAATATATGGGGGGG
>CABEEJ010000404.1:25916-50459 GCA_901482245.1 Timema douglasi | reverse complement strand
GGGGGGGTGAAGGGGGGGGGGGGGGGAACGCACACATACTCTATGTTTTATATCTCCAGGGTTTGATGATGGTAGCTCTACTACCAACACTTAAGATTGTTACTAAGACTTTTCTAAGACTAATAAACAAATATGAGGTGATTTCAAAACTTCAAAGAAATAATGTTTATATTTCATGTGCAGTTTATGAACCAACTGATTATATCAACAGTCGGCTTTCAAAATTACTTAAATCTAGAACATACACAAAAACCTGTATCCCGGTTTCAAATTGATCTAAATGAAAACGTAAGCGCAAATTTCAAGAAAAATAGTACTTTTCAGCTAAGGAGAAAAAAAGAATCTGGACTTACTAGTTAAATATACACAAGCGTTATCAACCAAGATGAGGTACTGTAATGAGCTAAGGATGATCACCGTCAAAGTATAAGGGACGAAACGGAGTATAAAATGGCCATAAATCACATTATATTTACACCCACAAAATCTACCTCTATGATTTGGAGCACTAGAATTGCGGAATAAGGTATAATTGTTATCGGGCATTTATTTAGGGCGCACTCAAATTGTGGAATAAATTATACCTGTCAGCCAGTCCAGACAAACCACGGAACAAACTGTAATTCCAGTAAAATCCAAACCAATAACCTAACCTAACCTAACCCAACCTAATTCAACCTAACATAACCTAACCTAACCTTGTTTACAGGTTCCATTTTGAACAAAGTAATTATAAATTTATTCCTTACTCCGCAGTTCATCTAAGGGTATTACCAAGCTCAGGTGAGTTCTGCAATTCGTGTGCACTGCTGTGGTTACCAATTGGTAAATTTAAATTTTCCATGATCAGTTCCATTCCTCTTAAACAATATAGTTCTCATAATTTGATTCATATAATAACGGTAGGAACTCTAATAGGTATAATTTGACTAGTTTTATTATTTTTTCTATTTTTAAACAAGTATGTGATAATGATATTGATTGGTATTTTCAATATTCATCTCGTTCCTATAGGTAAAATACTTTAAACAACTGAGAAACGGTATTACTACAAGAACGTACGGCTGGTGTATACATTATTAGCGGTCATAAATAGGTCTAGTCCATCATTTACTTTCTATAAGTAGTGAAAGAAATTTTTATAATTAAATAGAGATTATTGCATTTAAAATAGCTATAACTACATACATTACTTCATGAGAACACACGTTTCTTTTTATTTTCAGTGATCTAACTACTAATTCGGGTTATATGTATAAATGTTAATTAAGATAAATTAAAATGTATGAGTGATGTATAATTTTAAAGGAAATGTACTCACTTTTAATTTGAGAATTTATCGAGGAATAATCTCCCCCCACCCCGACCTCCTGACCAACCCTCCTTTCCATCAGTGCCCATCCGAGATTTGATCCTATACCCACGCGTCAAAGGAAGAACAGATCAGAACAGATTGACGTGTAATCCACGTGCTCGCGTGACTACTTAATGAGTTTTACTGGCTAGCTTACCAATATTTTAATTAAGTCATTGTTTTAAAGTATATTTCTTAGTTTTGCATCGACCAATCTTCTAAAGCTAGTAATAACCATTCTTTGAGACTGTGTTGGATACAAATAACAGTAGGGTATTACCCATCCATGCGTGAGGAAACTCAGTAAACCATACGTGGGAACATGTAAATACCATTAATGGATCAGGAAGTATCCGAACAGGAAAACGCTTCCCCAATCCGCTTCCCTAGACTATTTCAACTTGCCAGTTTACAGTATGTTGATGTGTGCACACAGGTTTCTGGTAGGAATAATAGGTTTTATGGGTCTAAAATTACTTAGTGGGAAGCTCTGAATTACAGGAGATGTGGTAATAATTTACATCATCATCACAAATGTAATATTCCTTTCACTGGTAATTCTATAGCTTTATTCAACTAGAGGCACTTAATTTACACGTGGAAAGGATCAGAATAATATTTTAATATGGTTCTAGCATCTGTTAATAGTCTTACTAATATAACATTTCCAATATATTATTTATGTAATAGATTGGCCACATTCCCACGGTAACTTAATATCAAAATCATAAGGTGCATTAAGATATATTGAAGAGTGGTACCTATCACGTCATTAACTAGCAACAATTTTCTTTAATAACATGAAACATGTATTTTTGAACTTAAATCACTTCCATTAGAGTTAAATTTTATTATAGTGTCACGTGACATTTAATAAAATGTACAAAAGGTACATGTAATCGAAATAGTAGATATCATATATTAATTTATAAAAATTAAAGTAAACTTATGTTTCCAAATCAAATATTTAAGTTGTAAGTAAAATCTATGTGTTAAAGGTATGCGCTTCGAAGCTTAATCACTAATTATTACTGAGGTATACATAAAAATGTAATAACAGATTAAAAATAATCTGTTCAAAAATTGCTGCCAAGATCTCATAGCATTTGTTTATTTACTAAAACAAAATTCACATCGTTTTATCCTTTCCTAAATTAGAAAAGTTTCTAAAAACCGATTTATATCCCTCCCCGTTGTTAAAACCTCTTTTGTTATTTTGACACATCTTGTAAACTGATGCTACTTTTCAAATTAGGGAAACATTATTTGAAGCCCAGCCAATGTAGCAAGGGTTTATACTATATTGTAACCGTCTAACTTTAAGAAAAGCTCAAGATTAGCGTGAACCAATAAAATTAATAAGCTAATAAATTAACATCACTAATATTATTGTGTTTACGGTCCTTACTTTTAAATAGCCCACTCCAAAATCAATTAATGTTCAAAACTGTTTTGATGGCCGCATGGCTTAAGGCGCTACTCTTAAAGTAAATTAGAGCGCCGATGACGAGAAGATCGAGGTTTTAGTCTCAGTCAGGTATACTCAGGCTGTTTTTTTAAAGAATGATTTTCCACTCTCTCTTCACACAAATGTGGGGACACTTCCTATAAATATAGCCTTTCTCAACCTTAAAATCACTAGCGTAATTATTACTTATTATCTCAGTTCTAAAAACAAAATTAAGCTTAAACTACATTCAAGAAAATATTATTACAAGTAGTAGGTCAAAGCCAAGGTTTTATTTTTCCACTCTTTTCAATCATAAAAAAATTAAACAATCATTAACTAACTTAATGATTTAAATGCATGGATAGTATTATTTCTTTTATTTCTACTTTGGTAATAAATTTGTTTGTTATGTATATATTTTAAAGTCCATATGTAATTTGTCAAGCATATAATTGAATAAATTAGAAAAACAAAAAAAAAAAATATTTTAAATGTATAAATCTATCATTCATCTGGGGATATGGTAAGATTAAGTAAAAAGATTCGTATCTTATAACTTTTATGATTCTTTTTCAAGTAAAGTAAATTAAATGTTGGTGTTGTAAATTAAAAACAGGGGGAACAAATTTTCAACACCGAGCTATTACAGAAAATCACTAAAAATCAAGTTAATCTTAGCACATCCCTGATATTTTTAAGATTTTAACTTTTTCATCGTAGTAGACACATATGTAAGAAAAAACTACTGGAAGCAAGACAAAATTAATGTTAGTGAAACATTCGCCTTGAATTTTAATGAATGCTAAGAAATACATATTACATAATCGTGTTACAATTGAATTTTAGGGAAAATGTGTGACTATTAACTGTGTAGATTAAGCTATCACATGTTAAGTTAGGCTAAGCTATGCCAACACTGCAACTATTTATTTAATACAAAGTTCTCTAAAATTTTCCAGATTTTTTTAGAAAGAGTTTTTAACTGACCGGACACTTTAGTAAGTAATGCACAGGTATGATATTTTACTCGTCAGTAAATTGACACGAGTGAGGTGATATAAATAGTGTTTAAATCAAGATTATTAGACCTTTATAAATAAATATATGCATTCACTACTTAACCCATCGTTTTAGGAATAAAGGGTGGTGAGTTGAATAAAATATATATTCGATTAAGCTTGCTAAGTTATTCAGATCAATATTTCTTCCGTTTAATAAAACAATGTTTAAAAGATTGCAGTTTCATATTAAAAATTAACAAATATTTCAATAACTGTCTAGTTTACCTGTTAAAATACTTACAGTTTCCTGGATTTTCCATGTGTGTGTGGACATTCTTATGTGATGTAATAAGAACACGATGAAAACCACAAACTAACATACAAGATTGATACTCTGAATATTTTCATACATCCATAGGCCAAATTATGTTTCATACAAACCTGTCACGTCAATTCAGTAGTATCACTACCGATAAAATAATAATATAATAGACACTATAAATTTTTATCATAAAATTATGTTTTTTTATTCTCTAAAAGCATAAGGAAAGTTTTGGTTGTTTTATGGTTGATTAAAATAAGTTATGTGTTAAGATAGTATACGTCTAGTTAAAAAAAAGTATAGCATTTAAATGGATAACAGTCGAACTATCATGAAGGAGAGTTTAATGATAGTTTTTAATCTTTGTGTGAAGATTTGAAATTTTGAATTCAAATTTGAGTAATGCCTAAATTCGCAATAAATTTGAATTTCTAAGTTTTGATTTCAATATTTCAAAGATTAATATCGAATTAAAAATTTCAAAAGAACCCATGGTTGGTTTTGATGGAATTTAATTATAGATTTGAATCTAAATGTCAAAATTGAGATATTTAACTTATTTTAATAAATTTGTATTATTTGACGGCATTGAATTTATTTATCTTTTAATAAATTTGTATTATTTGACTGCATTGAATTTATTTATTATCATTTGAATTTCCTATATATATATATATATATATACTCATTATTTATACAAGGAATATTGATATTGTTTTTTAATTGTATCGAAATAAAAATTATGAAATTTTTTATCCCAAAAAATATTTTAAATTTGAAAACATTTAACTATAATATAATATTAGAAACATTTTCACTCTAACATCATCTATCCAGTCTTGTTACTAACAAATTTGATTTATAAATATATTCGATTCAGATTTTATTAGAATTAGTAAGAAAGAAATTAAAATTTAATTGAAAATTGAAAATTTTTAAAAACAAGCATAAAGAAATATAAATATTCATTTATTAAAATTAAATGTTTTATAGTAATAATCTGAGTAGTGAGCATATTTTTTTTACTGACCAATGTGCGCACCTCTGACCCACCTTCAATAAATCCTTGTGTTATTACGTCATACTCTATTCGATTCCTTATTCCCAATTGTTGACTTCAGGAGTCACGAGAAACTCACGATACTACACTCGTCCAGATGACAAGTAGCCGCAGCTTATCCCCATAAAGACACAAAAAATGCAGCCTGTTATATCTTGATGGGAGATCGAGTTCGTGTCTCGACTAGGGTAGTGGCGTGCTACGGGCCCACTAGCGTGACACCAAGGTGAAATTCTTTCTAGATCACTCTCCATGTATGAATGACTTAAATCCACAAAGAATGAAGCAGTCATGAGTTTTGAATTAGAAAATTAATTTAAGATGCTGTTAGTTTTTTAAATAGATAAATTTAGAGAAGATACAAAAAGGATTATTATCTAATATAGTTTAAATTTATTCTATACAAATGTTTATATACTCAAAGATTATAAAAATTGGGACACAATTTAAATTTTTAAATCTTTTGTTTATATAATTTTAATTATTTAACTTTATATTCACGAAATTATTTTTGTAGCTACAAATTAAAAGTTTCCTTAATTTTATGTTTATATAAATAATACACTAAATATATTTGTAATCAAGTGTAAATAAATTCTAATGTGTTTGTACGTGTGAACATAAATGTGACATGATACACTTTTCTTCTCAATTGAGGTAATATTTTTTTCCAATTCTGTGATATGCAGTGGCTACTTACAGGTTACTTTTCTTTCCTGTAATCACACGCTTCTTATGTACACACAAAATCTGAAGAAGAAAATCTCAGTTCTCTCAACTCTAGTATTTGCATAGTAAAGAGACAAAAAAATAAAAGAAGACGAGGGGAAAAAAATATGTTACGATACGTCCTGAAAAAAAATATGAATAAAACATCTTTTTCCAAATATAAGTCACTCTCTCTGCGTTTTGTGAAGTTATTCTAGCTTGAATGTTAAGGTGTCGCAAGCTACTTTCATGGAGATAAGCATATGGGAATATGTTCACATAACTGCATATCTTTATGGTATGATCTGGTCTTATGATATGGCTTGAGAATGTATTTGTATTTTTTTTTTGCTTTAAAATACTTATGAATATAAAGAGTAAGATGGATATGCTTGATCAATAAATATCGGATATTTTTGTTGTTTATAATATCTTTGAATTAAAATGGGCTTCTATATGATTTAATTACTGTAATTCAAGCACTTATGTGAACTATTAACAATTTTTATAACAATGTTTTCAGGTTAAGTGAATATAATATGTTTTAACTCTGTAAGATTCAAACAAAAGTGTATCAAAATTAACTGGTCTTTATTTGGTAGAAAATACCTTGACAATTATGACTACTTGAGCTATAAATACGTTCTAAATATTATTTTAATTGATCATTTCAAACCATAATGTCACATTAAAAGGGAGTCATAATACTGGATAACTATGAGATATTCGGAATAATAATTACTATATCTTCACTAGATAGAATTAATAATACAGATAATCTACTATTTGTAAATCTAGGCAGTATAATATGGTGTGAAAGTATAAGTGTTTGGATCCTATATAAATATCATTAAAATAATTATAAGCATGTTGATTACGCAAATATAATTACAACTAGATATATTTAAATAGATGTTAATAACATTATTTTACAATATGTAAAATATGTACGACCGTTATAAATTTTAAGCACTCAAAGATTAATCATAAGTTAAATTTGGTAAAATAACTCTTATGTTTTATTAAAAAAATCACCTAATTGAATTTATAAGACACATAATCATTCTAAAACTAGACACAATAACTGTTAAAGTACAGTACATAAAACCTAGTTTATATACTATTTACATAAAAAGAAAAGGTGTATAGCATAACTAACAATGAATGAGAAACAAAATAACCTCTGGAGGACCAGTGCTACGACCACGGGCAAATGGACTGTATTATGGAATGAGAATGGGTGGAAACAACCCACCTTCACTTTATGTGTTAGACTGCTAGTGTCTTGGAGCAGTCCTCTTCATTAACAATCACGAATAAAATAGACTAGACCGTTTCCGGGTGAAAGTTCACTAAGCCTTTCTCACTTCTGTCTCTATCGAGTCTCAGCGCACGACACGACTAAATCGGCAGATCTAAAAAACCACGTCAGTGACACTTGGTGGGGAAAAAATAGATATAGAGTGGTCCAGGTAGGTTATTGTTGAATTCAAGAAGGAGGAAAGGTTAAAGAAAGTGGGAAGGGTTAAGAAACAATAAGAATTTAAAAAAAAAACGTCTAAACCTCAACAATAGCTAACAAATAACAAAACCCCAAATAAAAATTCAATTTCGAGGCATAGAGAACCTAGTTAAGAGGAGAAAATTCCAAATATATAGCATAGAGTATTGAATTATGAAGTAGTGAATTGATAGTACTGGTCAACCAATATAACTATATACAAACAATGTGCGTTGTGGATAATTGTATTATCTTATATTTAACCTACCGTTCTTTCACCTCCGTAGCTGGATAAATTATCTCAATGGTTAACTGGTAATAATAACGTAAACTATTTACAAAATAAAATATAAACAGAATTAATTTTAAAATAGCGCGGAAAGGAGATATTTTGCTACTTATGATAAAATTAATGCTAGTTTCCCAAACTGTGTGGAGGAAGGACTTGTTGTATTTCTAGCCTTTGGTATTTAATCTGTACAGTGTGTCCAGAAGCTCATTTCGTGATTACTGGAAATTGCATTAGAAAAATGTAACTGAAATCTAACGGAGAAATACTTTGAACTCTGGTTGAACTACTTAAGTATAGTATGTTTGTTGGGACTTGGCTAATTCCATCCACTCAATAGAGCATTTAGTGGGTGAGCCTTGACCTGCAAGAAGATGGGCAATGCCTTCTAAATGTTTTTAATATTTTGTTTTACTTTATTGATTTCTTCCTCACAAATGATACATATATGATCTGTACTATTTATTACAAGAATGGACAAATAGTCACGATCAATTTTGCTTTGGGTTTTAAATATGTACAAGATATGGAAACCATTAATTGATGTCATAATACCAATTCCAACAATGTATGTAAATGGTTTTTCAGTTTTGTTATTTATTTAAAGCTGTTGGCTTCTCAAATTATTTTTGTTTAAAATCTCATTTCAAGAGATTTGAATTGGAAATTATCTAGCATCTAAATAGTAAAATTTTAAATCAAAATAATTTTTTTTAAACTGATGGCTTAAATAGCTCATTAAATGGTTATTATATAATTAATGTACTATCAAATAGAGTGATTTTTTTTTGTTTTTCTCTAACTTGATACCAAGGAAAAATATCCATTTCAAATCCAAGGAGCGATTATATTATATATTTCGAATTGAAATCAAAAGATATATTTATCCATGCAAGTACAAATCTTAAGACTGTATTAACTAAAATACATGCCATCATTCATAGCATGGCGTACACTTCATTTACCATGAAAGTTACCTTGGATGATTTCCCCATGGACCTATATTCCAGGCTAAGCCATAGTGAACGATGTTAGCTAAGTTTGATACTTTTCAAGGTTAAAGAAGATTCTCAGCATTTACTTAAATCTCATTAAAGTTATTTATTTTATATATTTTATTGTAATTAAAATGGTTATTTTAATTTCTAATAACTTTACACCACGTTAAAATCTATGTATACGATACAACTCTAAATTTGTTTGTACGTTCGATTTAATCTGTTAGTTTCCAGTAAACTAATAAAGCAATAATTGAAATTGAGATGGGACTTCTTTTGTAATCCTCTCTCCTTATCTTTATTAATAAAGAGTAGTCTATAAACAATCACGCTATCTCATCAGTGAGAAAATCAATGTCAAAGAAAACCGACTGTTAGTGTGGTTACATTTGCATTTTATATTTGTAGCATTTCAAACAACTTGAATGTATTAATCTTATATGTAAATCCCCACGGCAACGAAGGATTTGGAAATATTAGCAAACCATGAATTTATAATTAATTTTTTTATTTCTTACTTGATTACCACATACACTGCGATCCATAGAGTAAATATAGAATACAGTTAAATCTTAAATTCAAAGATAATCTATATTTTGTGTTGGTTGACTTATATTCACATTGATAAGTACATAGTGATTTTTTAACAAATAAAACATGCACCTAGCTACCGTTCAACATCACATTTGATTTGATTTTACATTTACATGGATACATATTCAGACAAATATATTAATTCTCCCAACGAATGCAAAAATTATTGATTACAATTGTATAAACAAGTAACAGCATTTAGCTTACTATTTAAATGTTAAGAAATAGATTTCAATCAACTGATTATAAACTGTATTTTATTTTTTTGTTGGGTCCTCCCCCTGTCACCAACCCTTTTTTGGAAACAAAATTCTGTTTTAGTGAACTTTAGATATTGTGAACCAAATTCACTATAGACGGAAATGAGTGTATATTGAGATACTCACGCCTTAAACACCAAGAGCTTCAGTGTGTGTTGTTAAAAAAAAATATATATATTTAAGGGTAACGCTTTTCAAATATACTTGTTGAAACCTCAAGGTATGCAGCACAGACGTATTTTGAAAAATAGAAGGGTGGGACTTTTCTAGTCTACTCGTTAAAACCCCAACGTGTGCAAATAAGACCTATTTTGAAATATCAAATATATCAAGTTTACTGCCTTAGACCACGTATCAAATGGGAAGTGCATCTTTAAACTCAATTGATCAAGCAATTTTAAACTTTAAATAAGTAGTAATGGAAACCTTAACGGAATGCAGCCTAGACCCATTTATTACATTAATACATAGTGATCTTTACACAGCAAACATTGTGACTACAAGTTTGTGTGTATAAAGAACCATGAAACATAGAAAGGTAAAACTCGGTACTAAGCTCTTTTAAACAAAACTTGGGTTTGTTATTACATATACTGTGAGCCTGAAGTATTAAAATCCATGATTGCTTGTGCGGAAAAATTCTAAGTGAGGGACGGTTAAAATATTAAACTTTATATAATCATTATCATAGAAGAAAACTAGTGCATGTGGATCTCGTTTTTACCTTCTCGTATCAAGAGAAAATATTGACAAACATGGGTTATTTTTGTATTTACGATATAACTATTACAATGATTCTAATACACAACAGAATTTAATTTCATATTTGTTTGTTTTTTGTATAAATAAAAGTAATTTTCCATGACTATACGAACACAATTTTAGTAATAATATGTATATTAGTTCAGATAATTTAATAGTTTACATTTTCTATCTTGACACATAAAAATTTTAAATTATGAAGGTGTAATTACTTACTTACTTACATATGGCATTGGCAACTCTAAAGTTAATTGCCGCACTTGCAAAAGAACACCACATATCCCTCCCTACCTTAAGCTAAATCTATACAGTCCACCTCATTACACCTCATCTCCTTCAGGTCCATTCTAATGTTATCCTCCCATCTGCATCTAGGTCATCCAAATGGTCTCTTCCCATCAAGTTTATCAGTCAATACCCTGAAGACGTTTCTTGAATATTTAATTCGCAATGCGTCTTGCCCAACGTAAGTAATCTACGAGATTTGATTGTCCTAAATTAATCCTAAATATCTTGTGGTGAGCACAAAGAGTTAAACTCATTATTATATAACTTTCCTTCCTCCCAGTAACTTCATCCTTCTTTGGAACAAATATATATCTAAGCACCTTTTTTTCGAGGACCATAAACTGGTTTTCATCAGGTAAAGTAAGATACCACGTTTCTCTAGTAATGTCTTATGAAAACAAGTCAAGAATAAGGAAAGATGGGAAATAAGTTTGGGAAACTCAAGTTTTTAAATGGATGTCCTAACACGCCACTACAATCATGCAGCTTGATGGTTAGAAGGGAAAGTACTGAATTATTATTAATATACATCTCTTCTTTGAGGACCTATCTTCTCGATGATTGGATTGGAGAGTATGGCAATTGAGAAGAATGTAGTCTTTAAAAATGTTGTGAGTGTGAGTGTGAATACCCTCTCAATACCTCTGAGCGAGGACTGGAAAATTTGTGGTGGTGTTTATGACTATTTTTGTTCTTTTTGGTTCTGATCAAAAAACAGCCATTACTTAAATTAGCTTATGAATAATATCTACTTTTTGAATCTGCCAATATACCTAATCTTATATATTATCTAAAAACATCTAGTTTCTCGCAAATATATTTCTTGCTATTTTTTTTTAACTTATTTTCATAAAAATTTACAGTAGTATCTGTAATAATTGCGCTTATTAATCTTGAACAAAATAAGGATCAAATAGCCAAAGCTATTATTTATGCCTTAAAGTGAGGAATTATCCATCTAGATATAATATTCTGGAAATTTTAAAATGACACCTGGACACAGAAATCGAACCCGGGATCTTTGGCTTAGTACACCGATGATCTAGCCACTGAGCTACCCAGGAGTTGTCCAGTGCTCATGGTCATTCTTCACTCATATTTAAAGGCAGAGTCTATGATGGACGTGAAGAAATTGTTGGCTACTAATGTATGATTTTATTAAGATCACGAGCTATCAGATAACGCAGCCACCTTCGACTCGGTAGTTGGTTTTTGCTGTCACTTGTACAATTATTATAATTGTAAGGGATTGCATTTTAACAATAAAATAGTAAAATATATTATATTTATTTATTGAAGAGTTACTATAATCTAGATATCATATTCTAAAAATTGAAAAATGAAGAATGACCCTGGGCACGGGATGATTCCTGGATAGTTCAGTGGTAGAACCTTGGCGTACTAAGCCAAAGGTCCCGGGTTAGAATCCTGTGTCCAGGTGTAGTTTTTAAATTTCCAGAATTTGAACGAAATAGTTAAGGCTGTGCACGCGCATGCAGTTGGAGGGGTACATGGCTCAGCGCCAATGATAACGGGCCTTGCGGATTTCTTGCGTCCGTTATAATAGGTCCCAGAACAGTCACCAAATTACCGTCATGTGACTCTTCGTGACTTCCTATGACACTCATTATAATTCTGTAGTTTATGTGTAGATGAGTATTTTCTGAAGTATAGTGGATATGTAGTAACGTTGATGAGTTCCAATGAATATCGTCAAACTGGTATCAATGTTGTGTTGTAATTATTGTGACGTTCATCCCCCAAGCCATCTGGAACATTCATCCCCCGTGCCATCTTGAACGTTCATCCCCCATGACATCCTGAACGTTCATCCCCCGTGCCATCCTGAACGTTCATCCCCGTGCCATCTTGAACATTCATCCTCTGTGCCATCTTGAACGTTCATCCCCCGTGCCATCTTGGACATTCATCCCCCATATAATCCTGAACGTTAATCCCCCGTGCCATCTTGATAGATAAATAGTGGGGGAAACCATTACATAATTTGTTAAAAGTAACAGCTGCAGATCTTATGATTCTACCTATGAATATATGGACATTGTTTAAGTAAATATTGTAACGGTCAAAAATGTTTGTACCTACCGTGAGATAAACCCATTATTAAAGGTTGTAACACTCAAATATATGTTAGTTATAGTTTAGCATACTTATTAAGAAAAATTCTATTTTAAAAAGATTTTGAATGTGAATTTTGTGAAATTATTTGTAAGCCTAGATATAATATTTGTTAAAAGTACACGAACTATTTCTTTTCACGATCTTAAAAATGTTGAAATAAGGTTAAATCTATTAGCCATCTATAATAAATAAAATAGATATTCAACAGTATATAGTAAACACTACATACAATTTGTTTGTAACACCAGATGAACATATAAATATACAAATATAAGTAAATGCTACCACATGAATGTATGAATATTGGTTCCTATTTGTATGAAATATTACCATACAGTTACAAGTCATAAAAAAATGTGTCCAATTTTTAATAAAATTATGGCCCATATCGGTGTCCGATTGGTTTAAATCATCACTTTCGTTATAGATTATATTGCCAATTATTAAATGTGTGGGTTTCTAAACCTACCTGGCGCATTTATAATAAAATATTTTTCCATTTTCTCTCCATAAAAATGGGGGTGCATTTACTCATAAGTGTCCCTTAATAATACCTAGCTCCTTAATACAAAGATCATGGCTACACCGGGTGAATATTAGGACATATTTGGAAAAAAATTGTGGAAATATATATCCTTATAGTAGAGATGTAATCTCCCATGGCTTGGAGTTTCTTCACACCAATAAACTATTTACACAAACAATTTTGAATTAATATTTAAAATCATTTCGTAAATATGATTCTTATTTCTTAACACTTTGATCATTTTATTTTACATTCTTTTCATAAAAATTATGTTACTGCTATGTGAGACTTACTCAAATTGTGTATATAATAATGATAATTTAAACTATTTGGTAAAATTTGTGAAGGGAGATCTATTCAGTTCCTTAGGTCCAGTGTGTGAATATTTACCAGAGAAGAAAGAGTTGGGTTAGGAGGGGTTGGTTGTAATAGAATCACAAAGAAAATTTGGGTGTGTAGAATAAGTTCTTGGTAGACAGAACAAAAGGGTTCAAAAGCATTAAACAAAAAAATAAAACAAGGAAAAAAAAAAAAAACAGGAGTGAGGAAAATATATAAACTTTTTCTTCCGCTCTGTTGTCTTTATTCCGGGAAAACAGGACGCGAGGGAATTTAATTCGATTGTCCCCTAACACAGAGAAAGTAGAGAGACAAACTGTATAAGAGAAAGATGTGGACTGTTTTTGGACTGTAGCGAGATTTAAACTTGGACTTTTCTCTACAGTTGTCTTCTACGGACAGCCTTCGAAAACAAAACAAACAAAAGTAATTTTTTTATTGTATTTTGATATTTTTTTTTGACAAAAAATAGCTTCTACTATCACCGTATTGCTAGTTAATTATTTCAAAAAGTTGAAGTTTTAGATACAGTTTATTTTTCTTTAACCTTTTATACCGTGTGCAAGCATTTTTTTCGGGAATTGACCGTACGTGTACAGTGTGTTTAGAAACTCAACGATCAAACTGCATATATAGTTAGAACCAAGGGTAATAAATAATCCCTTTACACTTATATCCAGCAAACCATACAAATACCATCAAATTGTGTTCAACGATTCATCGTAAAACACCGGGGAGAGCAAAGCTGTGCAAGCATGCGTGTACGAGTGGTTAAATAGGAATTGGGTTCGTGGCACTGCTCGTGTAGTTATGGCAAGCACTTTCTGTGTTGAAGGACCATAAACGATGACCCTCAGAATGTATTCCAATTTATATATGGACTGGTGTATTTTTTACAATTAATGGTGGTATGTTCAACTGCTGTGCTCCTATACGTCGAGGTGTGCAGCACTACGCACCTAGTTATTATGCAACTGAATGTACACGTATGCGTGCACAGCTGTGCTTTATGCTTAAACAGTGAATACAATTTTGGGGTATTAGCGCAGTTTGTCAGATATCAGTGCTCAGGGATTCTATATTACTTTTGATTCAGACAAACTATAAGTGCAGTATGGGCGTTTAGTTTTCAAAAATCCTGTATATGATAGTTACTGTATATAGTAGGAATGAGGAAGTAAGCATTTTAAAGGTAGTCTACCCGCATTTACGCGGGAGTAGAGTGGAAAACAGTTGACGGAAAACCAGCCTTTAAAGAACTTACCGGGAATCAATCCCCCAATCTCTCAATCATCAGCAGGCCAATCTAACCCAAGAGCGACGAATAAGATTATTTGGCCACTGCAGTCGGTTTCAGGGATAGTTATCACAATAATTTATTAATAATATTATTGGTACGTACCTTTCGTTTACCCTGCAATATGTCCTTATTTTATAAGCCATGCCATAGTGGAACAACTCAAGGTAGGCTTACTACCTTTCAGTGTGAATGAAGGCTTCAAACGTATCCTTAATCCCCGTTTTATAAATACACGTCTAACAATTCACTTTTTTAAATGAATTTTATAGGGATAAGAAATGTATATTATTATTATTATTATTATTATTATTATTAGCACCGCGTCTTACTACCCGTTCGGGTTATACATACTTACGCTAATGTGTAATGGTAGGGTGATTGTGAGATGAAATGAAGGACCTACAGTTTAACGTGGAATCCGAACCACGGTGGAGGCCTGGCATTCCCCACATTCACAAGATGTCTTGTCAGAGGTGAAGGAAGGGTTTGGTAATCAGATAAATCTATGCCGGGACCGAGGATTGAACCCCGGCCTCCAGCATAGAAGTCTGACACCTTTCCCCTAGACCGCCAGGTCACTATAGGGATAAGAAATGTATAATATACAAGAGCTGCACCTTTACCTGCGTGGAGAGAAAGTGATAATCCAACCTCAAATATACCCGGATGATATTTGAATCCTGATGCCAATACCACCGCTATTATATCGTCCATGTTTCGTGTTTTTAGATGGAAGCCATCACGATGCACTCAACCTAATGTTCGCGGAACGTTAGCACATTTCCTCCTAGGGAGAATTTCCGCGTTAAGTGGTGGAAGGTGAGGTGTACAAAACTGATGCTGTTAGCCAATCAGGCTGGAAAACATGTTGACACGGCTATTTAATATTCGTTTTGTATTGCATTGCTATTGCATTTGTATGCAGATGGATGACTTATTCTGTATGGTGAGCCAACACCAAGCCGTCATGACCTCATATTTTCTTTTATGTCTCCAGAAAGATTATATTGTAAGTACGTGAAGACAAATCAACCTTAACGGCAATAAATCTATATATTTTTTAATAATTTCTTTTAAAACAGTTCAGTTGGTTGTGTTTTTCTCGTGTATTATTATTAGCACCACGTCTTACTACCCGTTCGGGTTATACGCACTTACGCTAATGTGTAATGGTAGGGTGATTGTGAGATGAAATGAAGTACCTACAGTTTAACGTGGAATCCAAACCACGGTGGAGGCCTGGCATTCCCCACATTCACAAGTTGTGATTAATTCACGTCTTGTCATAGATGAAGGGAGGGTTTGGTAATCAGATAAATATGTGCCGGGACCAAGGATTGAACCCTGGCCGCCAGCACAGAAGTATGACACCTTACCATTAGACCACAAGGTCACATTTTTCTCGTGTATCTACGTTATGCTTCCTAAGCTAATCCCGATACCAACCTATGTTTATTTATATTACGTGAACGTTTAGATGATCGTGCTCGTGGTTAAACCATCTCATTAGGACCAAAGCCACGCCTCTGTCTGCATCCTCATCTGTGTGTGTTCTATACAATTGTCAAGAAAGTAAAAATGAAATGCAATAATTACTAATACCCTTAATAAATTTCCCTAACTTTACTATAACGAGAGCTTAAGTGCTCTACTGAAGTTTCACTTGACTCAGAAAGCACTTTAGTGCAGCAAAACCATGTTTATCTTCAGCCCAGTACGACCCCATGCATCTTTGTTAGTGAATTGTAGCGACAATAGAGCTGTGGGCGCGGGAAGCTGGAGTAGAAAGGGATGGTCTCAGAGGGGTGAGTGAGGTTAAGTTATAAGATATGGGGGTAGGGGTAAGAGGTCAGAAACCCTCCTGAGACACTGGACACTAAAGTTAGTCCAGTGTTGGGACTCTGTAATTAGGAATATAGTGAGTTAGTAGAGCTAAGATAATTAATAGCATGGAGCTGGTTTATATATGTGCTTGCTCAGTCCGGTCCTATCTTACGGGAATCTGTGTGCCACGCAAAAACCGGGTTCCTCCCGGAACGCGGCGGGATATCAACGGAGAAAATAAACACGGAGTAGTTTCTTACTGCCCCCAATGTGTTAGTGGGAAGGGGTGAATAACGAATAGTCTGCATGAGAAAAAATATAGTTAAGTGATTTACGTAATTGAATTGTGTTTCCTAAATGATTGTGTTAGTAAATATAAATGGAAATACCGATTAGTGAACTATTTCCTAGACGATGACAGAGCAACTATATTACAAACACTATACTGACAAACAGAAACTGTTTATATTTTTACCTATATATTCCCTAAATACCAGTGATGAATACCTAATTCAAACACAATAAAAAATAGTTTTAAAATAATTTATTAAAGAGTGAATGCTAAAGAACTAATCAAGTTTTAAAGAAAGTTAAAAATTATACATGGTGAAATGTTTTCATTATGAAGATGTTTTTGGCTCGAATCGTTGATAGTGTTACTATAATGTAATATTAAAACTATTTCTGATTCTTAGTCAGGCAAGCTAAACACAAACAAGCACTTTGAGTATCTAAGTAAAAATTATTTGATCATCCCCGTGTCTTAATACCTATTCAGGTCATATGGAAATGTTATTTTTACCGTCTAATGGGGTAGGTATGGAGAAGAAAGTATTTTAGAGGTAGACTACTAACATTTGCATAGAACGAAAATACAATACCATTTAGGAAAAAACTACCATATATAAAAAACTTCAAAATTAAGACGACGTTTTCTTTTAAAGTTATCGTTACTATTCAATTTAATAACAACAATACAACGTTCACTACACTGAGCAATCAAAGTTTGCTGAAATCTATTTTGTTGTTGATATTTTGCCTCTCATATAAACTTAGTGTCAATCCGACACATCAACACCTCATATGTTTTGCATTTCATCGTCAGTTTTCATTTATTATATACTAGCTGTTGTAACTGTTTTTGACTTGGGGAATTTGTAAAGTTGCTTTGTTATTTTTAGTATACTAAATAAACCACAGGGAATAGTAACAAAATCGAAAATTATGCTTATATATTAATCCTGTATTGGTCTAAATTGTATTAGTATTTGAAAAATTAGATGGAGTAATACACAATGTAAGAATATAGATATAATCTGAACCTACATTAAAAGATAAGATTTCTTTTGAAGATCACGTAAACTCTTCTCCATACACAATACATTGAACTTTAGCCCATTATTGCTAATTAAAAAGAAAGAAGGGTGTCATAGCATAAATAATTAGCAGTCAAAGGGTTGTAATTAAATAAAATCAAAAGTATTTTGTCATATTTTTCATTCCCTCCGTTTGAACACTTTGCTTGCCTTATTTAATTGGTTTATTCCTTTTAACCATTTTTCTTGTTTTGCCAATTTTTTTGTCCCTTTTTGCTATTTTTTCACTACTTTCAACTCTTTATATTAACTACACGGCAACACTGGAGAATTAGTTAAGTGTAAAATGTGTGAAAACGAAAAATGTGTAGAAAATGCAAACGGAGCATGAGTAGTAGGAATATTAAAAAATAAATATAATTAATATTTTTTATAAAAAGGTAGAACAATGTGAAATAGATGAAAAGTTAAAAAAATCTAGAAATCTTGAAAAGGTGTAATTGGAAAAAATGGGTAAAAATAGGTAAAAGGGACAAATCTAAATTTTAAAATTCCATCTTCCAGGAGCACATGTTTTTGCAGAGGAGTAATTATAACCTGCATTACCAAATTATATAGAATCTTGCTTTCTCGTGGCGTTAATATTTCCTAATTTTTTTTTATAATTTTAATATTTCCATTAAAAAACTATAGTCAATATTTTAAAATTCTGACATGAAGGTGCACATGTTTGTGCATAGGGACTATTAATTTTTAAATTGTAGACCTATGCGTGCGATAGATATCGTGCAGTACTCTTAACAGAAAAAAAACCTCTTCATCTATTTAATATGGATTCTTAGTTGAAATCAAAGAGTAATCAATACTATTTTAATATTTCGGATAATTACAATACAATAAGTTGTATTTGTACCTAATATTTAATATGTTACTCTTATTAAAAATAAATTAATATTAATATTTTATATTTTTTTATATTTATTTTAGATATTTAACGTGCTATGCCTGAAACAAAGGATTATATCGGCACTAGAGATTGTCTATGATCGAGAGCGAAAGATCTTACCAATTTTGCCGGAAGTAGTATTTTCACATACCTTACAGGATTATTTTACATGACACCCTTGACATGGGACCGACGGCTTTACCTCTCCTCCGTAGGAAGTTGTAATACAGATTTTAATTAATCCAATAAAATCCGTCAATCCTGATTGGTTTGAACCCACTAGCATTGGGTGCTGAGACGAGAACTTTACCCCAAGATCTTCGAGGTCGACTAAGATTAGTAGAATCATCTAGACTCTCTTTTAAAACTTTAGTTCTAAGATCGTAATAAAATTTATAATATAAGGAACGTACTTTTGTAGAACGGCAATTAAATTGATTGGTAAAATTCTTAAGTCAACTAAATAATATATATTATGAATATAACACGGAATTAATTTATTTAAAGAGAAATTGTTAAATAAGGAAATTAAATCAATTACCACAGATAATAACATTCTTAAGAAAAACCTCAGATATTGTTAATGGGAAAAAATTGTTTCATAAATAGGCAAAACTGTAGAGCTGTCAAAATACTAGTAAGCCGTGAAAGAATAGTGTAAAGAATTAAGTGAAAACTATAAAACATGTAAATTGTCAAATGAATAGATTAAAGCCATTAATACTATAAATAAAGATCAATAACAACCCATCACTTTAAAGATAAATTATACCAATAAAAGCCTAAGAAAATATTGACAAGGAATGTTTACACAATAACAATAAAATTCGTAAAATATTGAGTGATAGAAAATTAATTGACTAGATACTTAGTTTGTGAAACTTCCACATATAAAAATTGCTCACAATATAAATAAACATGGAAAATATTCAAATTCAAAATTAGATATAACTAATAACATAGTTTCACAAAATTATAATAAGTGTTTAGAATAATATTAAGAACTTGTTATCTGAGTCAAATGGTTTAAGAAATGCATGTGCTAACAATCGAATTGTTGTAAAGACAGATGTGTAATTCAGTTTATTCTTAATAGTTATGATATGTTGAATACATATATGTTGATTATACATAAGTTATTGGTTACTATAAAGGGAGTGCAATAAATGAATATGTTAGTTCGAAAAATGTCAGTTGAAAATATTGAATCAAAGTGACGTTCTTTATCTGATGTTTTGATTCATCTCCTTATAAACTTTGTTGCAACTCTTGGCTGGGTGACATGTTTCGGCGAATTACGCTATCCTCGGATCTTTATATTGGGGTTGAGATGTTATCCCCGATGTTAACACAGTGCATATGTACACTCTTATTTTATATTTTCATTACCTTTAAGGCCCGGGTGTCTTATCAAAATACTAAATATTTCAAATGAAAATTAAAACCGTACGTTTTCTAATTAGATATAAATAGAAAAAATATATAAATATTCCAAATATTTAAAAAAATTATTTAATTAATTTATCAATATACATGTAAATTTGTGGTTTTTAATCAAACAAATTGATGTTTATATTCCATTAAAATTCTAACAGTTTTTAAATCAATTGTTTAATGATTCAATTATCAAAATCAACTATTTTTGTATCATTTACTTTACTATAAAACTAGTCCTTTTGTGTTTTATACAGTTTTTCACTAAACGAATTTTTTTATTTCTTTGTATCCTCTCGTTTATAATTATAGATGATTATATTATCACCTAAACTATTTGAGTTGAAAGTTTAAAAGTTGTAGTAAAATACTTTCAATTCCATTTATACAATAGATAACAATTTTAAATAAATAGTTTTATATTTTATAAGCAATGAAATCTTTTTTTAAATATATCAATAGTCTACAAGCGAATACAGTTATTCTATTGATTACTGAATTTGTCAAAAAGTAGTTTCAAATTACCTTAGATTAATGTTTATAGTCAGTAATACAGTGAAAAATGCCGCAATATAATTTATTGTAATATTCAGCCATTGCCATATGTGAAAAGATAATAATACTTCAGAATGATGTATTAGTTATCTTTTCTTGTAACAAAATTAGA
The DNA here is from genome assembly GCA_901482245.1 of Timema douglasi. NCBI lineage: Eukaryota > Metazoa > Arthropoda > Insecta > Phasmatodea > Timematidae > Timema > Timema douglasi. The sequence continues at coordinate 29,381 of CABEEJ010000404.1, read as the reverse complement.
GAAACACAGTGCGTACTTTATTTATGAAAACACTTTTTTTTTAAGATGAACGTTCTAATAATAAGAATGATTAGCATTTAGATATTTATATAATTAAAATGTTGAATTTCATATAAAAACAAATTTAGTAAACAATCATTTAATGTTGAATTAAGTGGGTAATATTTAATTTAGCAAAAAGTTGGATGCACTATGGAATCAATTTTTTTTTAAATTAAAATTTACTTATTCAATTCAACATTAATTTATTACCTCATTATTTGTTTTTTATATAATATTCAACATTTTAGCTACTACAATATCTCAATGCTAATTAATCTTTATATCCTAATTCCATTTTTCAAAATTACTTTCTTGGATTTTGAACGCACTCAACACTGTTTTTCTCCATTTTTATTAAATGAAAAAACTTCTAGTACATCATATTTTAAGTCTTATTATCTTTGTATTGTACGCTCCTTACCCAATAATTTTTTAGAATATTTTCTTAACTGCTATAAACATATGTATTCGTAATAGGTTTCTGTAAAATAATACAATAAGCCCACACAGTGTAACTGGTATGTAATGCTCAAATAAAGCTATAGATTTGTTTAGTTACATTTAAAGATAAAATATCCTGAACGTTTTAATGATATTCATTAGTCTCTCTCTAAATTAAAATGGTAATGTGGTTGATTAATAGCATTGCAAAAATGTGTGGGATTATGAATGGTAAATGATCTTATTTTTATATTTCTGCAGTTGTTTGAACAATTTTTTTAGTTTTCCTTTGGTTTGTAAACTAAATGGTATTTTTATTCAAACGCACATATATTTTAATATAAACGTTTGATAATATTTATTTTTAAATTATAAATAAAGTTTTGTTTTATACGCAAATATGTGTATTTGAAAAATGTGTACACAACTTTTACCTAATATATTAATACATTTGTATAATACTCTCTTATAGTTTAATACAAGTACATTATAATTTTTTTAAACCGCTAATAACTACTCCAAGATAGAGTAGGTAGTAGTAGGGAACCATATTAGAAATAGAGGTCATTAATAAAATGGAGAAAAAAAGGGATAAAATATAAATGAATCAAATTAAATATCTAATAGAGTAAAATTGAAATAAAACAGTGAGAGATGAACGTAGAAGAAATGTATGAAATGAACAAATAGTTGAAAAAAGGATTTATAAAATAATGAATAACAAATATAAAATTTAAAATTATAGAGTATAAAGGTACTAATTCTGAGTGCGATGCAACCAAAAAGGCTGGTAAAGTTTTTATGAAAAAGTTTTATATTAAATATGAATTGAAAGGGCGTCATGAAGTTATTGAAAGGACAGAATCTGAGTGTGTGTAATATATAGGGTTGACAGGGAAGATCAAGAAACACACGTGTTATCAAGTGGGAAAAGCATGCGGTCGTGTTTATCGATGTGGAAGTAGCTTACTATGGTTATCTCGGTGATTGTTTACTCCTCACTGGCTATCCATTCTCCTCATTTCAGGCACAAGGCAGCTGCAAAAACATGGCTATCCTCATCGCCACTGCTATTCGTTTAACAGTACTGTGTATTGCTAATTTTAGCATTGGAGGCCTTCCATCAAGTATTAAGTTGAAGAACACTTGTTGACGACAAGAAGGGCTACTAGCTATACCCTCACCCATTCTAACGTCAAGTTATGTAATCTACTGCTGTCACTTATGATACATATTATAAATATATATATATATATAAAGATAAAATAAAGTTTAAAACATAATAAAATATAATTAATATTGGTCACAAAATGTTTTTTCTGAAAGGTTACTGTGCGAATTGGACTGTATAACTCAAGAATAAGTTGAAGGTTATAAGGGAAAAAAAAGAAGATATAATAATTAGAACTAGATTGAGTTAGTGATTCCAACTGTTAAACAATTATGAGGCCTTTATAATGCACCTTAGGTTATTTTTAGTAAAAATATCGTTCATATTATTTAAATTACTCTAAAAAAGGAATATATGGGGATTTATGAAACTTGAGATATATTAGTAGCTATCTTAACAAATGTATGTAGTGTGACTTTCCTCATTTTACCCCTGTACCTTCAATTAATTTTTTTTTTTTTTTATAATCGAGTCTGATTACCCTTCCGATAAATCCACATTTTATCGCAATGACAAGTTAATGATCAGAAGAAGAGTATATTTTAAATACATATTATGAACTAAATTAGGTCTATACGAGTTTAGGTTCAAACTTAAATGAGTCTTGATAGTATTAAAAATACTGGGGATAGAATTTATTTGCATTTAAACCTTGTCTATGATCCACGTCTTAATTTCATCAGAGACCATCCTAATATCCACACTAAAGTGAAAAGGATGAACAAGTAAATTTTTAGAGAAACTATACCCGCACTTGCTTGAGAAAAATCATCACCTCTATTAATTTAGTTCACATGAACTCTCCCTCAGCAAAAAACAAGACTAGATGATCTTGGAATTTTGTTAACGTGCCCATGGTTCCAGGGACTACGTGGTTTTAAGTATTTAGTTGATTCGATTCAACACAAAGTTTATTAAAGGCCTTTTCTCTGTAGTTGAGAGAATAATGATAATCAGAGGATATGCTCAAGTATTCCTGTGGAGAATATAATAATATGAATACCACAACTATTTATAAAATTTGGAAAATCACCCCTTGTGCACACATCAGGGATTCAAACCACAACCTCTCTACCACTAGATACCTGCTGAGGTGCAAGTTTCAAGACTTCATTCATTTGGTCAACCAGTGTTAGCATAGTAATTTTTTTTAATCAGCAAGTGTGAACTCGACCCCAGTTACATATTAAGTGATCAACGAATTTGAGCTTCCAGCCTTGAAGATCTCGATTATTAATTTATTTGAAATTTTTTTTTAAATCATGTTATACCACCCTGACAGGCTGTGAGGGTACAAACTAACTACGCAAATCGGGAAGGGGGGAGGAATGAGAAAGACAGAAGATTATAATAAATGTTTCATATAGTATCTGCAACAATTGATTGTAAGGAGAAGGAAGTCATTTATGATCTACAGCTCACAGAGATTAGAAATTTAAATTATTTATCACCAACAAACTAGACTAGATGAGTTTGACACTCGGGCTACGTGCTCACTGGCGGGGGTGAACACAAAAAATGAAGAACCCAACTCTTTTCCGCAAACATTCCGGCACGAATACCACCACATAAATCAAAAAGGATTCTCCCCGAGTGACGTGAGTGTGTGTGTGTGTGTGTGTGTGTGTGTGTGTGTGTGTGTGTGTGTGTGTGTGTCCGCGCGCTAACCGACAGACTGGTTCGGATCACAATAACCTCCAGTCCTACCGGGTTTCGGACATCTTTATTCAATAGATTCTGTCCAGGGCTGGGACGCTTGTGGATGAGAGTAGTTATATGCAGGTGCGGTCCTTAGAGGGGCCACAGGGGCC
>CABEEJ010000404.1:0-25733 GCA_901482245.1 Timema douglasi | reverse complement strand
TATATATATATATATATATATATATATATATTACTAATAAGGCTCTTATATTAGATTGGTCTGCGGTATACGAAGGAATCTTAACCTTTAACTGTTTTTCCTCTTAGTTCAGACACGAAAGCAGTGCCTGCAATAAAGTAATTGCTAAGTTTATTGATTTATGGTTCATTTTGGTCGCGTTTATAAGAGATGATGAGAAATGATTGCTTAAGTCATTGAATCCAAAGTAAATCTCGTCGTCTCAGGATTTGGTCAGTTTGTTATCGTGAATAGTATTTACTGTATTTCATTTTAAGGAATGAGTATAGTTTTAACAAATAATATTCTGTGTAAATATATTTGAAATGAACGAAAAATATAATAAATTTTAAGGAATTTAACACTCAATTATTTGAAAAAATTATATCGTGTGCATTGGGAGTGGCCACGTGTGATAAATTTTAAGCTAGATTTATCAGTTTTTCTGGCTACGTTGAAGTTGGTTTTCGAATGCTGGCCTGGTATATTGACAGTCACCCTCTCTATTCCATAGTGTAGTAGCATATTTAAAGTACATATAGCCTGGATGGGTAGTAAGACGTGGCAAATAAAAAACCCTAAGACAAGTAAAATTGTTTACTGATCCTTTTTTTGACATTAAATATCAATGACAATAAATTAGTAATAAAATAAACTAGATATATTTCTTGATATATAATATATTGATTAAAAAAAATGTGTTTTCTATGCCTACATTCATACTGCTATTTTACAATATTTAATACATCAAAATTACTAACCACCAAAATTATAATCATTTGACATTTCAAACATGAAAAATAATAACTAATAACTAGTTGCCCATCATTAAATCTCTTGATTGTCCATGGATTTATTCATTGAGCTAATATGAAAAATAGCATCATTCTATTGGTACAGTTATTTCTGAAGTTGATTGCTTGATTCTTATTTAGGAAGCCAAAATGATTATCTTGCTTGGGAGAGTTTGTATTGTATCTCAACTAAAGTAGGTTTTTAGTAGGCATATTCGTATCGTACGGATAAAAAAAATTACTAAAACTATTTCCATAAATGCAAACGTCGTATCATGTTATTCTCAGTTGTCATATTAGATATTGTGAGGATCTCAACTTAGAGATTTATTTTCAACATGTTCGGTATCTATTGTAAGTTCAACTAGTTCATTTAACTGTGGAGTCAAGCGTCTGAAATGTGAAGAATTTCCTGTGCATCCGCACGTAGGCCCATAACTGCTGACTCAGTGGGAGAGCATTGAATCTGTGAGAAGCGATGTTCAACAATTACGTGGTTTTGTATTACGTGGATTTATGCCATTGATTGGTGCTTTTTTCTGTCATTGGAATCTCCTGGTTGGCTAGTGTGTATCCTAGAACAGAACTCTGGGCAGTTGGTTCCAGACAGTTGTGTAGACAGTTGGTTCGTGCAGTTGGTGTAGACAGTTGTGTAGACAGTTGGTTCGTGCAGTTGGTGTAGACAGTTGGTTTGTGCAGTTGGTTCTAGACATTTGTCTAGTGCGTGTCGAGATGATTCCGTTTATTGACGGCGTGCCTCACGCGCCATGAGTGTAGCCAAGATTAGGACATTAGTTAGACATTGGTTAGACAATGGTTGATACAGTGTTTAGAGAGATATAATCCCACTGCTGCCAAGGGAAGTTAGGGATCTCAAGCGATATGTTGACCGGGGATTGGTGAACGACACCGCAGAAGGTGTCATGAGCTCGATGGCAATGTATAAGAGCAGATTGCTTTGGGAAATAAACCAACAGTAGTGTATATGATTGAGTGTGTTTTCTTGAGTCTCTCACTTGCAACAAGATAGCTCTCGCGCCACCCTACATTTTACTGTCAGAATGGGAGGTTAATGAATAATAAGCTCATCCCCAATTTACAATATACGTATAACACATACCTTTGTAATAATATTAACAATATGGAAAAGGATATTAATATTAACAGTATTTTTTTCTACCAAAATCCCTCTATATTGGTTTTCAAATCACATACTTGGAAAATGTTGCTGTGCCTTCTTACATTACTATCGACTCAATAAATGTATTATATGAGCTAGTATGATTAGAGAATAATTAAGCTAGTGTGAGTATAAGATAATTACAGTAGGCAGTATGACGAATAGAACCAAATAATATGTTTAAAAATGTAATTTCTAAAATTAAGTGTTCAAAAATTATATTAATATTGTGTGTAAATAACATCTACAGCCCTCTATTGACGTATTCTACAAATTTTTATGACTCATATACCCCTTTTGAGACCGTGGTATTATGCCTCTATCACGATCAACTTAACGTTAACGTAACGTAATGTTCAAGTAATATTCATATGATGTTAATAAAGTAGTGTGTGATCAGGACGTAACGTAATGTTCAAATAAGATTCATATGACGTTAATAAAGTAGTGTGTGATCAGGATCTACGTAACAAAACTACTCGAGCAAAATATATAAAATGGAATGGCGTTTGAAAAAAAAGTTGTCCACCAAAATGAAACACAATTATTTAGGGGAAATTAGACTGAACGTTCTTACAGATGCTTACTGTATATAACAAAAATAAAGTCTAAGTTCTATAATTCATGAGACGTGGACAAACTATAGGTACCGAAGAATTCTTCTGAATTACATAAACAAACAAACTAATTTGTCATGTTGACGGTGATATCAACATGAATGGATAACCATAGCACGTTGTACCTATAATTTAACGTTCACATAACGTGAAAGTTATCCCCTGGTCAACTTTTACGTTAAAGTTAAGTGCAAGTTAAGCTAACCGCAAAGTGATGGCTTTCTTTTAAAAACCAGAGAAGAACCGTTAAACTACATTGTGCTATTTAAATATTAAGTGAACTTTAAACGAACGTTAATTTATCGTGACACCGGTACAGCACACGTACTCCTTACATGGTTTATAATTGTAAAATATAAATAGTTGTTCCCAATCTAATAAACCAGAATAACAGTAATTTAAACAATTGTGACAAATGTAAATAAATAATTAATAAGTTCATAGCTTCACGTCAAAATATATTTTAACCTGTTTGTCAAACTTTGTTTTTAACGACTTATTTTATGACTCAGAAAACTCTGTGACACGTCTCGTTCTTCCTGATATGACTTGCTTAACTCTTTGGACTATGCGTGACAAAGTTTGGGAAACACTGCTTTACCAGAAGATAGATTCGGTTTTATGTTTGGAAAAGTCTAGACATTTAGAATTTACATAATTTTAGTTTTTAGTATTTAATCAAATACTAAAAAAAATATCTTCGTGTATTTAAAAAATAAAATAAAAATAAATCTTACTAAGATGATAAAATATTTAATATTCATAATTAGAAAACAAAATATTATTCTTTAATTAAAAACTAACATTTTTAGCTCTGTTTTAATATCCCATAGGAATAGTTTGGAATTATTTATTTTATTTTATATTAAAAGCTCTTATATTCTTACTAAACAATACAGGCTCCGTAGAACAAAAACTAAAAATAAAAAATATACAGAAGGTTCAATAATAATAAAAAAAATCACCTGAAGCCAAGTTATAAAATAATATTCACATGAAAACATGAGCTGAGGGTTTAAATTGTCCTACAGAAAAGCGGGGGATTAAGGGTCCACGACTAGAACTGTACCGACTAAATGAAGCAGGTCTCACGAATAAAACTCTCCCAACTCCCCCCTTCTTCTTTAACTCCCTTACTCTCAGGTAATGGGAGTAAAGTGTGGGCCTGGGTTTATGAGGTCTAAATGTTGGCGTTAGACTCTGAGAGACTTCACTTTATATGTGCAAGCCGGCCCAATTATACCCCATCTGGGAGCCAAGGCTGGTTGGTTTGCTAGGAGGGGGACAAGGAGGGGTGGAAAGAAGGGGTCCGAATCACCAAAAGAGGGGAAATGAGAGGTCCTACCCCACAGTGTTCCTTGGCTCATACTCTGCACCGGCTGAGCTCAAAATAAAGCAGACACTTTTAATTATATACTTTTTTAAGCTTAGAAATGTAATGTGGTTCCATTTATTCTTTAAAAGCTTATGAAGGCATTCAAAATAAACGATAAAAAAAATACGATATAGCGCCTAGACTTTATCTTTCTTTTGTCTTAAAATGGAGATATCTACTAATATTCATAAGGTATGTGAAATGAAATAATATCCATTGTTACATAAATACTCCACCAAGAAATATAAATGTTGTAAAATACATTGTTATAAAAACATAGAGAAAAGAGGTACATCTGTCCACCGAAGATAATAAAAATCAATTTCAATTTTCCAAGACCTCTATAACATTTTTCTTATAGCTAAATCATTATTGGTTTTATAAAAATACATTTATAAAATCTTTAATCGTAATGCAACTTTATAATCATGAGTTATTTCGTCTATAAAATAGTTGCAGAGAAATTATAAAAACATAAAACTTCCGCAAATGTAAAACACATGAAAATTAGGTAAATAAGAGTTGACATTTTGTTTTTAATGTTAAACAGTGCCTATTTACTAAATGTAATCAAAATCATTAGAGTTAATTTGAAGAAAGCTGATTTTTTCTCTTTTTTCTTCAGTAAACTACAGTTCGTTTTTGAGTTAGATATCTAGTTACAAAAATCTTATGTGGGTATTTTATACATACTCTAAATACCAAGTTTCAGCCTCATAGGTAAAATGATTTCATTTCTTTGCTAGGATTCAGAAAGTTGGCATTGCCAAAACCACTTTTTTGTTTATTTTAGGAAGTCATGAAACAACGAAATTTATAAAAAATTCCGTTTTATTGACAATCACAATACTTCTATCTCCGAGGGGTTGAAAGGAGATAAAAAGTGAATAACCAAATTTCAGAAACTCGATAGGTAGAATCTTAATTATATTATTAGGTTCATCCTATTCCCTGATAAATAAATTTATTGTTTCTATTTTATGCAATATTATTTAGCTTCCAATTTCGAAGAAAACGAAATAAACACAGAATTACAAACAAATATAGTATAAGTAATATTTTGGTAAGAAGGATGAGAAAATACAAACTTTTTGGGTTATAAATTTATAACAATTTAGTATTTTAAAATTTGTATCTCATAGGTGACTGGCTTTGTGGTCTAGGGTTAGAATGCTTGGCTACAGATCCAAAGATCCCGGGCTTGAACCCCAGAGCCCTCGCGAGGACAAATGAACAAATACTTTAATAAATTAATAGTAGGTTTAGTTTAGAAAACTGAAATTAACGACCAGTGTATTCGTTGTGTTGACAAAATGACACCCTATATCCGCAAATGCTCGCACCATAATCGCTAAAGTCAGTGGCTGCTCGGTCAGTCCATCATGTGATCTCACAAAATGGAGGTTTTGTTAATAACCTCTTAGGTATTGATAATACTCATTAAAATTACTGCTACAGATCACATTAGTTGACATATGAATAAGTAAAAGTAGATCTAATAATTTCTTAAGAAAATTGACCTTTATAAGTACACACAAACCTTATCAGCTAGATATATACTAATGTGATAGCAGGATGAGCTAAATCACAATCAGTATTTATCTATTTTTGTATTTATCTATCACTGTGTCTTACTACCCGTTTGGGTTATACAATTACGTAATAATTACGCTAATTAGGCCAGGAATGGGGAAGATTGAATATAGAGGAAGTGAACCCACATTTGCATGGAGGGAGGATGGAAAAACCATTTAGAAAAACTACTCCTAGTTCACCCGACCGAGATTCGAACCTCTATCTTCCCACCCTCGGCAGTCTGGCTCAACCCAAAACTAGCGCGTTAGCTAACTACACCACCGGGGCGAGTAACAATAAATAATTATCACTGACAAAATTAATTTAAATCGAAACAGTGTTAAGTCCATTAGTCATGCGGATGACCATTACTTAACCATCCTAGATGACCACTTGATTTGATCTTTTTCTGTGCACCCCTTTTTTCTACACATTAAGGTTAGGATATAGAACACGCGATAAAAGGCCTGTATTATTGCAGTTTTTAAAACAAAACTTTTTTTTTGCAAAGATAGATAAAATATTACTTCAGTAGAAACATAAATTTAATTTTCTTCACATGTGATATCAACAGGACATAGTGGCATTAGATGTATTTTAAACAAAGATAGAAGATTGTCATAATAATACAGGACACTTTTGACAGATATTCAAGAAATGTAGAGGTCATTATGAGAAGATAAGTAAACTATATGTTTCTACTGAGTCTATATTGGATATATTTTGAACAAAAAAGTTTTTTGATAAAAAACTGCAAACGCAATTAGCTTTTATCGCTACTTCTACATCCCCACCTCAAGGCTGTCGAGCTATTTACAATAATTGTGTGGAGGTAAAGTGAGAAAAAAAAAATTCAAGAAAAAATCCACCAACAGTACACCCGGCCAATATTTTAACTTTTACCAGTTGAGTGGAGTAATCAATCACCTTATCTCAGTTTATTTCTCTCTTATAAAAGTATTTCAAAATTATTTCCGAGTCAATGTTGAACTTTACATTAACCAATATTTATTTAGCACCGTGTCTTACTACCCGTTTGGGTTATATACATAAGTAATAATTAAGCTAATGGTTTAGGAACAGGGAAGTTTGAATTAGAGGAAGTGAACCTGCAGTTGCGTGGAGGAAGAGTTGAAAGCCATTTAGGAAAACAAACCTCCAGTCCACCCGAACAAGATTCGAAATCTTGATCTCCCCGTCCTCAGCAGTCTAGCTCCAACACAAAACTAGCGCGTTAGCTAACCAAGCCACCGAGGCGAGTGAATAAAAAGTTAAACTCTATATATCTCGGTTATATTGTGGAATAGTCTAACAGGTCTAGAAGATTTTAATTCGATCCCAAGGAGTGCATAAATCAATTACCTATTTATTTATGGTTACTTGCAGATATCAAACATTACCGGATTCTAACTGTCTATGTGTAGTAACAATAACTGTAATTGGCATATTTTATTGTATTTTTATATCGTGTTCTAATATAGATGTGTGTTAATAATATAATATAATAAGTATCCTAATACATGTTCGAAGTCGTAGGTTTTTCATTGATTTCTGAGGGTGGGGTGGAGGCTTTGGGCCTGACAATCTTCCTTCTTTTGCCCTTTCAGGTCATGCATAAATTATAAGTAACAATAAGATCGCGATTTAGTAATACAAGTTATTATTATCCGAACTATATTAAGGAAAATAAGTGTCATGAAGCCCCACGCTCTATGTTTGAATTTGCGCTTCTCTAGGATTTGTGGCTAAGGCCAGATTTTTTTTTTATAAAGGACTATAATAAAATCATGGTGATTTATTAATATGACTCAAAAATAAATAGAAATATAAAGTTGCTGTATATGAGGTATTAACACACAAAATATATTTTAACAAAGTGAGTTCAAAGTGCTTTTTATTAATTTTACCTATCTATGGTTTAATAATTATACATAATAATAGTTAATGGTTATTTAGTAAAAAGTTTCAAACAACTAAGAAATATAAACTCTTTCTAGTGCCCAAAGTTACGAGTATTACAATTTATTTTAAACTAGATTGTAGTTAATATAGTTAATAAAGGCTTTTAAATATTCATTTAATTATGGATAAATACATACAAAATAATAATAATATGGCCAAAAACCTAGCGAACCATTTTAAATATATTTCACTTATTTATTATTTGTAGGCATTAATATAATCTGTATAAATCATCGATGGAGACGCAGACTGTTTTATGTTTTTCTGTAATGTTTTTCCCATGAAAGGGTAGTATGTTTTAACTGTAGATAGTTCACTACCACAATCTAATTAAAGATCTTTATTCACGATAGTTTTATTATTAGAATAGAGAGATGGTTTTTAATACCACCCTTTAATTTAATTCCTCTGGTCATGATAATGTTATAATTTGAACAGAGATAAAACAATTATTCTCGCCATCTATTTAAAAGCCCTCTGGTCAAGATAGTTTTAAGATACAAATGGAGATAAGACCGTTACGCTCACCAACTAGATAAAATGTATCTGGTGAAGAGAATCCCACGTATTTACCTCTCCTGTATCGTTCGCCTCATTAATAGACAGAACAGAAAAGAAGAGAACACAATGGAGGTCATAAACACAAGTGAACATGAGAGAGGTGAAACAAAACATTGGTGAGGACAGCTGTGTGGAAGGTGAGTGAGGACTCTTCACCAATTGCACGCTCGCGTTACAAGTGTAACCGACCCCACGCAGGGGACGTGCCTACATTAGAACAGAGAGAAGTGCATTACAGCTTCCCAACACGGCGAGTCTCCAATTAGAATCTCATTTTCAGATCATCCACTATGTTGGGAAATGTGAGAAGGAAACTAGGTTATTAACTTAAAGATCTGGGAGATGATCGGCTGATTCGGTACACGCTTTCAGCATCCTTGTTACAAACTATTATATACCCTGCAGATATAGTCACAAACAATGGTATTAATAATGGTAATACTAGAGCTGGTAGGGCTAATGGTAGTAGTCCCACTGGTAACAGAAATTATATAATAAGACTAATAATTGTGGTAATGGTGATGGTAGTATTAAGTGGGTAAATAAGGCTAGTAGGTGTATTATTAGTAATAGTAAGCCTACGACGGGCTGAATTGATTTATTAAAATTGGAGATAGGCCTATAAGTGGTATTAGTAGGCCTATTTTAATAATAGTCTTGCTAATAGAAGTGTTTGTGGTAGTAAGTCTGTCATTAGTATTAGTATTGCAATTAACAGTGGTAGTGTGTTCATTTTATATTTTAGTGAGGTTGGTAGGCTTACTAGTAGTGTTAATGGCGGTAGTAAGTATGGTAATTGTGGTAGTAGGTCTTTTAGTTGTGGTATATGTGTGTCTAGTTGTGTTATTAGACTATAGCTTCTATTAAGATGAATCGAAACAAATAATCGATATTTTTAAACTATTTTAATAGTTACAACGTATCGGGAATATTAAATATATTAATTATTGTAATAAAGTCATGTCCCTTAAGTTATTATAAAATTATGAGAAGCTAATAAAGAGGTGTGTTTCAACGGACAATCTGGGATCAAAATGGAATTGTATGTGTTTTTAAAAGTATGGTAATTTATTTTTTCTGATCGATATACTACCCCTCATTCACTCTCATCTTTCTGAAAGGCCGAGCTGAAAGGTAGGTCCTTGTTAGATTATTCATGAAAAATAATTAAGGATATCTTAGTTTATAGTGTTTATAAGACTTCACAACCCTGAATTAAAACATTCCATTATTGAGAATTGAAGTGAAGATGAAGAGTTCCAAGAGATGCCCATCTACGCCGAGTAAATTGGTAATAGATGATGGGGATGGAAAAGAGAACGATAAATAAAGTCAAGGGGTGACCTACCAGAGAGTGGAGGAATGGGATAAGGGGGCTTTGGAGGGTTTGCTCGTGCACTTGGCAAAACTCTTCTGGTCCAAAGCTGACAGGCAGTGATCTTCAAAACATTTTTAATAAAATCAAAATATTTTCACTGTAAAAACTAAGTGTAATTCAGGAGTTTTAATATCCATTTGGAAAAGTATATAATCTGGTCTAATGTAATGTGAGACTAGATCAGACAAGGGTTAGTTGAAAACCGGATTTGACAGCAGTTCTGAAACTTGGGAAGTTAATATATATCTTCACTAAGTAACATACTACATTTTCTATCTCCTCTGAGTTGAGCTCATACCGTAGTTTTAGAAAAATGTCGGTGAAACACATTTTTTACAGAATTTTAAAAATATCTCACTTGCTTTGATCCTTACCTTTAAATGTGTTCTTAAGAGAATTAAGGATTAATTTATTTCCTAGAAGAGTTTTTTTTTATTTTTGTCATAAAATAAATGGTTTTCGTGAATTATCTTTCTAATATGTGACTATATTTGAATATTTTGTAGTACTTAATAATTTATCTCTATTTACAGTTAATTAATAGAGTTGTTATTTATTAAGTTGTGCTTAGCTTTAAAATCACAAAGAAAGAAGGAGTTAAGGTTCCTTGCACAATCAAAAAGGAAACGGGGCTTTATTCAAAGCATTATTATTATTATTATTATTACATTTATTAAAAGAGTTTTACTCTCTTTGATGTTGAGGGAACGTCCAAACTAAATACAAATACCTTTTGTTCAACGTGTTGGTGGCAAAGGTTCTCATCTTTTTTGTCCATCCATTTAATTTTCTTCAAAAATAAAATACTGTAACTGAATATTCTTATACTCTTCGAGATTTGATTTTATATCATCGAGAAGAATTTCAGTATTTAAGCATGACTGTCCCCAGAAGTTTCGCATATTGTAGATCATTTCAATCCAACCTTTCTGTAGCCACGTAAAATTGTGAATTATATTTTTATTGGCATGCAATAAGCTTTAAGACGGATTATGAAGCACTTTAAGGTAAATTTGGAACTTGAGAAAGGCTGTTTTCGGTACATTTACAGCTCCACTCTTGAGTAGACTTAGTGATTCCATAACACGATTGTATCTGGAAATAAACTAGTAAAAGAGTTCTCACAGACAGTACCTCTGTTAGAAGCAGGGATGAAAGATTTAACATACTTTTTGTGAGTGGTCTTGCAAAGTAGTGGGAAAGATTGATGTTGAGGGAATTGTCTCCCATCCTTTGCCCCAAAGGGACTAGAACATATTTTTGCCTGGAGCCTCTATTTGACCCTCACTGGCATTGAGGTCCTTGAACACTCTAATAACAGATTTTTCAAATTTGAATTCCTTTCTATAATCTTAACGAATTACATTTCTTACTTATCCAAAGAAGGTTGAAGTTTGGTCACAACCACTAACAGCATCTGTAAGTAGAATTTTTTAGCTATAGATTTATTTCCTTCTATACTTTGACAAGAATACAGCTATGACAAATTTTCCCCCTACTTGCTTAAGAAAGTAGACATTTAATTTAGATACTCTTAAAGCTGACAAAATAACTACTATGTCAAAGCTATCAACAACAACAACAGCAGCAGACTCATACTCAAGTGGGCTGTATTTACAAAAAGGGTATAAGTATCCTCTTGAGCTTGCGTGACAAAGTAACCATAATCTTGAAACCTTTGGGTCAACATAGTAAAAAGCCTTACTTTATAATTTTCATTTGTACGGAATCTTTCCTGATAGATGCCACAATCATTTCATCAAATATGATATCCCTTGGAAGATAGACATTACCAGCTCTTAGTACGAGTGTTTGCAGGTTTGTCAAGGTAGCTATCAAAAAATACTATAACCACATTGTCTGTGTAGTACTTCTTGGCATATTTTATATAAGGTCTGGATATAGAGGACATTTTTTTCTGCTGATGTCATGGAACCCTGTGAAGGAGGTATCCGCCATTTACAATATAAATCACATACAAAAATAAATTTAAGAAACACAGTGACATGCTGCTACACAAAAACAATTGGTTTTACGAGAAAAGCTTGAGATAACATTTTTGTAAGAAATAAATAAATCTTTATTTCTTTTGAGAACTCATTTTATTCTTGTAAGATATTCATAAATAAAACGATTTGTTCGTTTTTTAAATATCGCGGTGCGAGCTCACCTCGTATGCGTCAGAAAAACTGTTATATAACCTAGGTTATACAGATGAATAAAATCCCCAAGTATGAAACTGTCTGAATTATTTACACCAAAGATCATTCAATATGTTTATAAATTTTAGATATATCACATGCTGAGAAAATGTTAAACAAATAAAATCTACTGTCGTATTATACTAACAAATAGTTATATCAAATGATATAAATAATTAGCGTAACCTATCATTAAATAAGTTTTATTTTAAAAGGGTTTTTGAAAATCATGTTTACAAAAGTTTTACTAAGGAGACTTACATAATACTTGTTTAGTGTCTTAAGTACATAAGTACAAAATTTAACTTGTGTGGTCATATTTATTAGGTTGTCAAACTGTTTAAGACCTCTACAGAATAGTTGCCCTTTTACCGCTCATCATCATTACAATATTTATTTGTGCAACCTAGTCATTTCACAGACACATAATGGATAATACAAATATATGTTAGTCTTTATCTATTTTTCAAATGTTACGTGAAATACTAAGCCTATGGGTCACTTTTTTATTCAAGCTTTATATTTTATACTAACAGCATGCCAGGCCTGTTGGATCTTCATATGCCTTATAATCTAACTTAAGACTAGAAAAGGTCCCCAACCGATAATTCATCACTGTTAAAGAGTTTACCCACATTTCCAGCCATGCCGGGAATCGAATTAGGGACGCCTAGCTAAGTAGAAAGACACGCTATCGACTGAGATAAGGTGTTAGATCATATTTACAATTATTAACTGTCAAATCTTCAATGCCCCTTATAACGTGAGTCATGGGCATAGTAGTATTATTTATAGGCCTTACTATCTTCATTTTTTTTTAAATCTGTAGAAATGTCGATATATTTATCATTTATTCATGAATTGTTGAGATTACTATGTATAGAAAATTAAGATAAGCGTAAATACTGAATAATTAGGTCATGAGTTTTGTTAAAAAAATGTTTTTATTATAAAATTTAATGGACTCTAGCTCGCACTTTCTTCCGACACCCTTTAAACAGAGATTTTTAATTTATTTCATCTAATAAATATATGGAATAATTTTGTAATTCACACTTACAAAATAATAACCTAAATAAACTTGATTGGTCTAACAGCCCTTCTCCTGGAAGCAAAAAGCTAGAATCAAGAGAGCAGAATGACGAAAAAAAGAAAATCTCTCAGGGAACGCAGATTTCCACCATCTGAAATCGCCGAAGAAACGGGTGTCTAGAAACGATCCAATAGGGACAGCTGAATGGCGTCAACGATACAAGAAATGGGGTACAACAACAACAAAAAAAGAAACAAAAGGAAGAGAATTGTAAGAAAAGTAGGGAAGGCTGTGGGAGGTATAAGAACGAAATGAGAATCGAAGAAAGCTCAAGAAAGGTCAAGCAGAAGTGAGTGGAAAATAGCATGGGAATTCTTGGTGCTGGTTGAAGATAAAACTATCTCCAAATTGAGACAAACGAGAGCTCTTCTCTAAGCAATTTGATGTTAAATAATAAGTTTACTATTCTTTTTGAATAGAGTAGTATATATATTATATAATAAACTGATTGTTTATTACAAAATACTTGCTTGTTCATTAAACATTTCATTTCTTACTTTCTCATAACAGATGGGAAAGAGGAAATATTTTTTATCGAAAAAATATTTGAATTTGAGATTTGGTTGGATGTAATCAATTTCATGACACTCTGAATCCGTAAAAGTAGTTTCCACAATGCTGTCTATATGTTTATCCGTCTATGTATTTATATTTTGGTCTACAGCCGATTAAGCCAAGACTTGGTAACTAGGGTTTTCAGAAGGTTTGAAATTATTAATCTAACCTTAAAATTGAGGATATTTGACTTAGGATCTAAAAGAGAAAACATTGATCTTATATAAATTGGGTATTATTATTTTGATTAAATATCGTTCTTGTTTAATTTTATAAACAAATTGGCATGCCTTATTTTCTAGGAAAATGATTTAGAGGGTAGTTTACTTTAAACAAATGGATACCATCGATTTTGATCATATACTCCCAATTCTTTTAGATACGAAATAATGTTGTCTATCTTACTAATATTATAAATGTGAAAGTTTGTGTGTTTGGATGTTTGTTACTTATTCACTCCAAAACTGCTAAACGGATTCGAATGAAACTTAGTACCTTGGTAGAATATGTTCTGGAATAACAAATAGGACTATTCCCAACATTTGATTTTACATTAATTTTACAATAGTAATATTTAAACTTTTCGTAACATTAATTTTACAATACTAATGTTTAAACTTTTCGTATAAATGCTATATTATATAATATTTCTTAGTAAAAGAAATGCATACTATTAAATTTATCGATTATTAATTTAACTTTTTTAACAGTTTAGTTAAAAATTAAAAGATGTTATCAATTTTTGCAGGCGAAGCCGTGACGGGTAAAAGCTAGCTAAAAATAAAAGCCTTTACTTGAAATATATTTTTACCAAGCCAATGTTTTCCGAGGGATAATAAGATATATTATTAATATGTATGCCTGGTAAATAGAGTTACCCTACAGATTATCAGTAATGTATTAATATTGGAAACCTCAAAACTGGAGGTAGGGAAATTGGGGCAGACTCTTTAAATTAATGTATATATATATATATATATATGTGTGTGTGTGTGTGTATGTGTGTGTGTGTGTGTGAATAGTTATTTAATTCTAGGTACAATAGAAAACAACAATTTGGTATAGGAGATTATATAACCCTAAAGATGAATGATACAAAAAATTATCTAGGGCGAGGGGAGAAGGGGAAGGTTAATTAGTATAACGATCACATAGCTAGGGAATGAGAGCAAAACAGTACTATCTTCTAATAAATTAATACAAAATAAATATCTCCTGCTGACGTAGTGCAGTCAACTTAGAGGCTTTATGCTAACCATGATATTCCTTTTTTTACCATTACACTTATAACAACCTAAAGTATATCGTGTAATATAATGTATATTCGAGTTTTAAGTAGAGGTCACCATTATTATGTAAAGAAACTAAACATTCTTTATGGTGCACGGTACCATTTATTTGACATTCACCCACCTCCTTGGCGTAGCTAGGGAAGTGAACCCACATTTGCGAGAAGGTAGAGTGGAAAAACATTTATTAAAATACCCCAGTTCACCTGACCAAGATTCGAAATCTGATCTCCCCGTTCTCTGCAGTCAAGCTCAACACGACTAGCGCGTTTTTGCCACTCTACCTCCACGCAAATACGGGTTCACTTCCACTAAATTCAACCTTCTCAATTCTTAATCCATTAGCGTAAATAGTACTTAATCGTATAACCCACACGTTTAGTAAGATTAGGTGGTAAATAAATAAATATAAATATTTCCCATATAATCTAATATGTATTAAAATAATAGTGTAGGAATCAATTGTTTCAAAGGAAACTAGCAATAATTGGGAAAATTAATAAGTAAAAAGCCAACCTTAACTAAAATGGTAGGCCTTTTTGCCAAACTTGTAGGTAATTTGACCATTTTCAAATCTCTTGTTATTAAATGTATGACATCATGCACAATAACACGTCTTTATTTAATAATTCTTTGTTACATAAGAATTCCCAGATATAAATACATACAAAATGGTTTAATAGATGGTTTTAATTAAATTTTAAATACAAAATTGGGTTATTGTTTTTTGAGTAATTAGGTATTTGCATTCAGCTTTCTTAGGAGACAAAAATTTAAAGTGTTTCAGAAACACTAGTTACAAAAACTATTTTAAAATATATAATTTATAAAAACAATTATAAAGCAGCTGAAATATTTTTTTATTAATAAAATTATATAAATATTCAATGATAAAATATGTTTAAAGTAAAAGTTTAAATATTGGTAACTTCCATTTAATTTTTATTTCAACTAAAATGTTACGAAAGTAGACTCTTATGGTCATCCAAATATATGTTAAATATATATATTTAGCGTAGGGTTTTTATTATTAATACATACTATTTAATAAACTAAACTTTTTTTAAACAATAACAATGGTTTAATGCTTTAACGTTTATTTAATTTCCCTTTTAAATTTAGCTTTAAATAGTATTTAAAAGACCAAGAAAACATAGTGCACAATTTATTATTTAAATATTTTACATAAATTTTTTTCTAGTGTGGAAAAATAAGAACCCCAGGGTAGGAGTGATACAATAGTGTTTATAATGATATAAAAAATTAAATTATTACATTGGAAATAAGACGATAACAACATGATTATCAAATTACATAGGCAAAACAAATTATAGGTCTAAGCTAGAAATGCATTTGAGAAATATTTAATATTTAGGAAAGCCCACAAACAGGACAGTTAAGGTATAATGTATTTTTAAACGCTACACTTGTGCATACTATTAATTATCTGAAGGTTTAACTTAACGCCATAGCTTCGCCATTGTTTTATTTAAATACTCAGAGCCACCATAATACCAGCCAGGGCCAACCAAAATTTATTTTCTTCTTCGTTCACAACGTCTTACTAAACCGGAACCAGTGGAGAACAAGCCAAAAGTAGTGGTACTTGAGCACTTGGACTGAGGTACGGGGAACATATTAGAGGAATGTTGTTTTTACCGACTTGGCCTGTAGTCAGTGAGCCCACTAAGTACGCCAAAGAGTTAATTTGGGTTTTTTGACTATGAATTATGTCTACTTTCTAAATGAATTAACTATTAGTATTATTATTATTATTATTATTATTATTATTATTAGCACCGCGTCTTACTACCCGTTCGGGTTATAAGCACTTACGCTAATGTGTAACGTGGAATCCGAACCATGGTGGAGGCCTGGCATTCCCCACATTCACAAGATGTCTTGTCAGAGGTGAAGGAAGGGATTGGTAATCAGATAAATCTGTGCCGGGACCAAGGATTGAAACCCGGCCGCAAGCACAGAAGTCTGACAGCTTACCCCTAGACCGCCAGGTCACCAACGAATTAACTATAGTTCTTATAGTATATAAATATATTTAGGACTATTTTAAAAGTTTGTAAATTATCGAAATAGATAGAGAAATCTTTGTGTGGCTTAATCCAAACTAACCAAATCAAACATGACCAGACTTAATCTGACCTGATAAAATTGACCTTACCTAACTTAATATAGCCTAGCCTAATCTAACGTTACCTGATTTAAACTGTCATAACATATATCTTACTCGTACCCCTTCCCATGAGCTTAAGTAGCTAATAATGCCTTGCGTCAATATAACTATTACTTTTGGCTTGCATTTAATAGCTTCAAAATAATCTTAATACGAATCTGAATTACCCACATATCTACCACAATGATAAAATTAAAATAATATTATATAGTATGTGTACCTTCATTCAGGTGTGGAAAGAGAGCGGTAAACTGTTTAGAGAAAGGCACCCTGTCATTGTTGTTTTAGAATGTCACTGAGTTGTGCATATGATTAGTTTATATTAATTGACTCTCTCATAAATATATTATAATGAAGTTACTTATAATTATGTTCAAAGGGCCATCTTGGAGTGTCCTGTAATATAGCATTATTGTAATAAGATATCGATCTAGTTTCAATCGTTTCCAAGAATTACATTTAAAATCAAAACTAGTCATAATATTTTATTTAACAGCGTCTCACTATCCACTTAAGTTATAAGCATTATGCATAATGTAATATGTTAGGGATGAAGAAAGTCTAGTTCATAGATATTATAAAATGATTAGCCCACTGAGAGTTGGTTATCTTCTTAAGCCCCTTTCATACATCACCGTTTTTTTGTTGTTTTTTTGACATGGCCGTCCACGGCTCGTTACCGTGCGTACGTTCGACCATTAAGTGGAATAAGTATGTAAACACGCCACGTTCGCGAATATTTCCCTTGAACGGATGTTATTGCAGACCGGTACCCAACTGGAATATAACAGTGATGTGTCCGGTCACATTAAGGCGTGCTAGTCTATACAGGTCTTCACACAACGTGGGCTTTTCCCGTAAGTATGAATTTATTCAATTGAATTTATTTTAAAACATTACAAGTGTCATATATCAGCTCTCGCCGTGCCGTCACCACACCGTAGATACGGGCGGGCGACCTTCCGTAACCTGTACGGTACCATGCTGTATACGCCCACGGAAAAAACCACGCTGTGTAAACATTCTCATCATAGATAGTTTGGATTCTAAACCTGAACTCATTGGTGAACTGGTGGTCAAGGGGTAAGGTGTCAGTCAGGCTTCGGTGCTGGGGGTCCAAAGTTCGATCAGCCCCAGCACAGATTTATCTGATTGCCAAACCCTTCCTTCACCTCTGAGAAGGCGTGTATTAATCACAACACTGTGAATGTGTGGAATTCCAGGCTTCCAACGTGGTTCGGATTCCACGTTAAATTGTAGGTCCTACATTTCATCTCACAATCACCCTACCATTAGTCCATTACACATTAGTGTAAGTGCGTATAACCCAAACGGGTAGTAAGACGCAGTGCTAGTAATAATAATAATAATAATAATAATAATAATAATAATAGTAATCTTGAAATCCTCACTAAAATGCGATTAGAGAGTAAATGGACTTGACATAAACACCAACCAACCAATCGGCTTGTGTATAAAATTTATTAAAAATCATTTTATAAACTATTCTGGTGTTAAATAAAAATTAAAATTTGCCCTAGCAATTTTTTTATAGCAGTGACTTTTTAATGCATTTGATTTCTAAATATACAAACTTTCTTACTATTGGAGTTGTACACTTTTTAAAATAGTATGTTTGATATAGTCTACGGAATGGAAACGTTTTGTAAAATGAGATCCAAGGAAGAAAATCCAAAAGGGCTCCAATATAGGAAAGAGAGGAAAAAGTGAAAACAAAAGCCGAGATTGGACAGAGAGTTGAGCTTATTTGAAATAAGAATACCCTAGTCAAATAACAGCTTGAATAGAGCTAGTTGCAAAAATAAGGTTCTACAATAAATATTTAAATAATTGCGTAGTGGGTATGATAACTTGATATTTAAATTAATTTTATCATATCTAAATTTATGTTTTCTGAGTTCAATGAATCTTATTTTTTCTATTTTTCTAATCAAGAATAACTTGGAATAAAATCATCAAAATAAGGGCAAATAAATAAAATGAATACAGATATTTAGGTCTATTTGATATTTAACAGAAATTGTATCATTAAAAAAAATGTTGGTCGTTCTTTTAACTTTTCATAAATTTACTGAAATTAATTATACTTACGAGATTTACTAATAGACCAAACAAGAAAAGTAAAGGAATACAGACGGTCCAACTAAATCATGATAATATCTTATAGTTATTATTATTATCATATGAAAGAAGATCACTAATTCTAAACACTAAGGTGTTATATTATTTGCATTATACAGCTTAATATAAAAAACAAAAACTGAAAATATTTAGTGGAATTTGAGGAACCTTGAATTGTATCACGACAGTATTCTCGTTGACAAAAGAATATCAAAAAAATATTGTGATATCGGCACGGGCAATACGTATTTATAGTATAGAGTATAAACACTCTATCATATTAATTGTTCTATTTTTTTATCTTTACTACATTTCTTACTTGTAACTACGGTCAAATGCAAAATATACATACACATATAATCATGGTGGGGTCAAAATAATTAGAAGATTAGTAACTTAAAAATTAACGATTTAATTGAAAAGTAAATAGTCAGTAGCTAATTAAAAGCCAACTAAATACTATATTTTTCCACTTTTTGAAGATAAGGTTTCTTAGATGAGCTCCACCGGACGTCAGATAAACCTCGGCACATTATTCATCACTTTCCTCGGCATAGATTGTCTAATTGTTACCAATCCACCCTATACATGATGTATATTAATGCAAAGGGAAAATAGAACAGATTATAATCATGCAAGTAAAAATCATACCCTACCTATAGTTATATAAACATATGTTTTTGTCAACATTGACAACATTTTACTTTATATGACTAGTGCTACTTTATGTATTTTAATAATATCTATAAAATGTTAAGGCTGCAGATCACTTATTATCAGACATTGTTGGACGTGTGCCTAAGTTAAATTATATTTAATATATTTTTCTAGGTTTCAGGTATATTCCTTATTAAGAACATAGTGTATACATTATTTTGACACACCTTCCTATTGTTTGAAATCTAATTGCATTTCAAAACCTACTAACTTGCATGTACGCAGGAAATACTGAAAGGTAACTAACTGTGATAGATGGCTATATCATATATAACACATCTTAGTGAATCCATGATAATCGTATATAAGCTGGTTGTCTTTCAAAGTAAACGGGGTGTACTTTTATAATTTGAATGTATCAAGGTTTTCTAGAATACTCACTCGATCCAATGACTATTATTAAATTATTTTGAGAGCACATAATTCCTTAAAGCTATAATTTAAAATCTTGTGTTAGAATTGAATACCAATTATGTGTTTATCATAATGAATCGACATTTCTTATCTTCTTATTTATTTTACACATCTTATTAAGGATTTTAAAACGTTTGTTGAACACATACGTCCATAAGTCTTCAAATAATAATGAACTACTATCCACTTCAGTGGCTGAATGTCCTAAGGTGTCCCTCTCATTTTAAAGTGGCTTTATGATGACGGGGAGATCAGAGTTTAAATCCCGTTTTGGTCTAATAAGGGTGGTTTCTACTAAATATTTCCCCACTCTTCTTCCAAACAAATATCTGTATACTATCCCAAAATTAATTACTTTTTCGCCCTACCACGTTATAATAATAATGATTACATATGTGTGCAACATGAACAGGTAGTAGGACGTGGTGATAAAAAAAAATAGTTGTATTCACTGGTGGTAATTTGGGTTATAATATAAATTTAGCCTGATCTGGTTTACCTTAATTGGGAGTATTGAGGTGTACTCAGCTGGGTGTTCTTGAGAGGTTTTCTTAAATTATGTACACCCCTCCCTCCTCGCAAATGCTGGTAGACTTAATTTCAATCATATATTTCTCGTGCACACGGTGTAGGTATGAGGATGTTTGGGCCAACATGTAAGACATGATGCAAATAAAATATAAAAATATAAACTTTAGCTTTTAAATGTTAGACTGAAATTTATGATTAATTCTTTAACTAGGAGGACTTATTTTAGTTACCAGAGATACTAAAAATAAATAAAATAATTTTATATTTTGAGTAGCTTAAATTAAGTCAAAATACATTTGACAGCAGCAGTTATGAAAAACTACACTATAGTACATCTCACCTTTTAATAAACTTGTATAGGATCATACATTGAAAGTAGTTCACCTTTAGGATCACTGAGCGGGAACTACTTCAGGGAGAGCATTCAACAAAGAACGAACAGCTGATAAAACCATCGCTTTCTGCATAAGAACATGTATTGTTGTGATGTTAAGAAGGGATAGGAAACAAAACAAAATTTGAAAATGGAACTGGAAAGGTGTGGCGTGAACATAGTGGGTTTAAGTAAAATCCGGTGAAAATATCAAGGGGAAATAGTATAATACGTAAATTAGACAATGTCCCATTCAGGTGGAAAGAGATCAGAAAAGGTTTCAATAAGAATTAAAACATATTTGATGCGAAGTTTTACTAATGTGATATTGCATAGTGATAGAATAAAATTTGTAAAACTAATCGATAAACCAGTAGATATTTTATTGTACAAGTGTACATGCCAACAACCAACAAATATTTGTCAAGATAGAATAAGTGTATAATGAAATTGAAGTAATTATGCAACATGAAGGAAGAAGGAAAGCGAACACCATCAGCATGGGTGATTGGGATGGTCGGTTTGGAGAAGTAGAGAATCAAATATCATAGGGTCACATTGACTGGGGAAAAACCACTAATAGGGCAGATTCTCAACTAATTCAACCTGAGGAATGACCTGGTGGTGACAAACACCTGGTTTAAGAAACGAAAGAAAAAAATATATGCATGGAAGAGCACAGAAGACATAATCAGATACCAAATATACTTTACCTGTGTCAAGCAACGATTCAGGAATTAAGTGAAAGATAGGACATCGATTTGGACCACAACCAACAGTAGGCGCACGTTGAAACAATATTGAAGGAGATCGGGTAGATGAATTTTAGAAAACTTTGGTGGGAAATGGAAAATTAAAGCGAAAGAGTGACACGGTGAGGAATTTAATAGAACAGATTTAAGTGAGGTGACAGAAGAAAGTATGGTAGGAATATTTTATGACGGTTCAAAATGACAATGTTCAAACGTGAAAAGGACTGCATGAAAGCCCTTGGAATACGCAGAATTTTTTCCGAAAATGAAATATGAATTAAGGGGATACACAGACAAATCGAGGAAATACCATATAGAGAAGATATGTGATGAGATTATCGAACAGTAGAGAAAATGAAAACATAATCTTATGTACCAGAAAGCAAAGGATCTGAGAGGGAAATAAAATTAAATATATTCTATAAATAGGAATAGATAAATCCCAAAGTAAGATGGTGTCAGATCATATAGGGGTTCTTAAGATTTAGGAAAGATATTTGGCAAAACTCAACATTAAGGAAAATCGATCGGGGTGCATGGAGATTGAAGCAGGATTTGAGTTAGAGTAAGATGATTAAGGACCCAGGATTATAAAGATAGAAGTGAAGAAAAGCATATAGGACATTCGAAGAGGGAAATCTGCTAGAGATAACGGCATACCAGTTGACCATCTGAATTAACTGGGAAACAATGGCTTAATGTTTATGACAAAACTTTTAAAAACTAGCTACGAAACAAGAGAATGGCCAAAGGACTTGATAGACGTAACCATAGTTGCTTCAAAGAAGAAGAATAAATAGGCCAAGTGATTAAATTACTCAGGATCTTCAGCCCCCTCTCTCACAAGGGGAATAACATGGCAATAATATTCAACAGGCAACTGACTCATAAAATATAAAGAGTGATTTAGGAAGAGCAATTTGAATTCTGACAAGGTAAAGGTTTCACAGATGCCATCGGAATGCTGATAATAATTTTATAGAAAGTGCTGGAAGTCAAAGAAGTAGTCTAAATTAGTTTTATCGACTGTAAAAATACGTCCAATAGAGAGAAGTGGAATAAACTTCTGGAAATACTCAATTCGCTCCAAATAATCTGGAAGGACAGAAGATTTATTGATAACCTGTGCCTATAAAATACGCAGATGATCTAGTATTTTTGGCTAAGAATAAATAATGATTGCAGGAAATTATGAACTGGCTGGTGGAGATAGGCAGCAGATATGGAATGAAGACCAACATTGAAAAGTCAAAAGTGATGGTGATTCTAAAAAAATAAGAGCCGTTGTAAACTGTAATTGGAAACGAGGAGTTGGAAAACCTAGAGCAGTTCCAATATGGGGTAAGTCTGCTAACATACGGTGCCTACTACACCAAGGATTGCCATGGGCAAGGAAGCATTCAACAATAGATGGTTAACATTGACAAGAGAGCTGAGTTTGGTCTTAGAGAATAAGTTGATTTAATGCTACATTTAGAGTATTGCTATGTTTATAGCACAAATTTAGAATTTAGGAGGAAGAAAAAGTAATATTTTGATAGCTTTGAAATGTGGTCCAGTAGAATACTTGAGAAGACTAGGTGGACAGCCAGGATGACAAAGGAAGAAGTCATAAGTAGGGTTGGTGAGAAGAGAACTATTTTAGTATTGATTGAATGGTACAAAAGTACTTGCATCGGTGGCCACTGGTTTGAATTACAAAATGATTGTTTCTAGTTTTCTGGCTATAGATAACCAGTTTTATAATTTTAGCTGGGTATATTATAGTAGATTTAACTAAATAGATATCCACTTAAGTGGCTAAATGGTTTCAGGCATCAATTTATTTCAAGATTTGTCTGCTGATGAAGAAGAGTTGGTTTTCCCTGAATGGTTTCCCTTTATCCTTACAGGCAAAAACTGGTAGGTTACGTCTATAATGTTTTCTACTTCTTTCCTATTCCTTTAGAAAAATTATCAAATATGTGTACAGCCCACACATTTAGAAAAACGCAGAGATAAAAAGTTAAAGTTTTCCATGCTTTTTCCGTGCAAATGCCAATACATTTACTCTAAATAAAATTCTACCCTCTTGATCCCTAGATCAATAATGCAATTAATGCATATGCATACTTCCCGAAAGGTTTTTTCAAATTCAGTGAGATGATAAATATAAAAACTGAAGGTCCAAAAGAATATGTTTCCTTGCTATATTTAAGGATACTTACGGTATATTTAACTTATTTTTAAAAAAATCGTTAAAATATATACTTAATCCATTACTTTCAGATCAGAAAAAGCGATTTAAACTTTCCACATGAGAAAATAATGTTCAACAGACGAAATTTCTTCAGAGCTCTCTATTAATAAAATCTTTCCTTCAAGAAGTTGTCGACATCGGGCGCAACAATAGGGCACCCTGTCTTGATCATCGATCCACATAAATATTCCAACATAACAGTGTTTTCCTCAACCACCGCCATGCGCGCAAGTTGGGGCCAAGCCGGGTGTAAACAAAACTACACTCGTTACGGTACATCAATGAGAATTAATTACACTAATGGTAAAACACGTTCGTTAGTCTTTAAGCATTCGTACACACGGTCATGAAAATTGAGTGCTATTAATCTATTTAAGAACACCTTTTGATTTACCATAGGGTGAACTTTTGAGATGGTACACATGAATTGCAGAGTAACTCATCCAAAGTTGGTAGTACAACTACTCGAACTGTGGAGTAAAAATTAAATTCATAATTACTTCGTTCAAAATACAAATTTGATGTTATATTAAATTGGAAAAGGTTGGGTAAGGTTAGTCTAGGCTAGAAGTTAGGAGTTGAATGGAATTAGAAGTTTTCCAAAATTAATGCTCACAGGCTGAAAGATATATTTTATTCCGCAATTTGAGTGCACTATAATTGAATACCTGCTGGCAGGTATACTTTATTCCGCAATTCGGTTGTTCCCTAATTGAATGCCCGCTGACAGGTATATTTTATACCGCAATACAGTTGCGCCCTAGTCGAATGCTTGCTGACAGGTATACTTTATACCGCAATTCTATTGCAGCCTAATTTAAAGCCTGCTGGCAGGTATACTTTATTCCGCAATTCAGTTGCGCCCTAATTGAATGCCCGCTGACAGGTATATTTTATACCGCAATTCAGTTGCGCCCTAATTGAATGCCTGCTGACAGGTATACTTTATACTGAATTCAGTTGAGCCCTACTTGAATGCTTGCTGACAGGTATACTTTATACCGCAATTCTATTGCAGCCTAATTTAATGCCTGCTGGCAGGTATATTTTATACTTCAATGCAGTTGCGCCCCAATTAAATGCCTGTTGACGGGCATACTTCATACCGCAAATCTATTGCAGCCTAATTTAATGCCTGCTGGCAGGTATACTTTATTCCGCAATTCGGTTTGCTCTAATTTAATGTCTGCTAACAGGTATATTTAATACCACGATTCGAGTGTGCCTTTTGAGAATGGCTCCTTTAAATAAAAAATAAATCATTCCGAGGGAAATTTTCATTAGAATTAAACTTCAACTTTTTATAACGGTCTATTCAAAATGGTTACGTTCGACACCATAGTCTTTAACGAGTTATTATAGGAGTTCGGGTTGAATAGTTTATTTATAGGAAGAGAAGCTGCATTAGCATGGAGAGAATATATACAAAGGAGATAGATCAATTTAATGTTGTAAGACCAACTCCAATAGAGCATAACAGGATCCGAACATCCACCTATCCATTTTAAGTAATCCACTTCCATGAAAGCTTGGTGCCTTGGTCAATATGACAAATTGTTTGTACCTAACTTATTTACGTGCAAGATAATCCTCCTCCCCCAACCTCTCCCCCAGATATGATCTCAACAAACAACGTAAGCTACATACAAATTAATTTCATACCTTACATTATTATTATTATAATTATTATAATTATTATTATTAGAACCGCGTCTTACTACCCGTTCGGGCTATACGCACTTACGCTAATGTGTAATGGTAGGGTGATTGTGAGAT
>CABEEJ010000403.1:250851-285397 GCA_901482245.1 Timema douglasi | reverse complement strand
GGGGTCCTAAATGGTTTTCCACTCTCCCTCCACGAAAATGTAGGTTAACTTCCTCTAATTCAACCTTCCTAATTCCTAATCCATTAGCGTAATTAGTACTTAAAGCGTATAACCCGAACGGGTAGCAAGACGCGGTGCTAAATAATAATAAACAATACATTTAATATAAAGCTTATAAAGTGACTATTGAAAGGATTAAGAAAGCTAACAATTTGTGGCCAACATTCCTCATTGTTTCAAATGACCCCACGGTCTGGGAAATGGAGTATAAATCTAAAGTAGGTACCCAT
Organism: Timema douglasi; assembly: GCA_901482245.1. Lineage (NCBI taxonomy): Eukaryota > Metazoa > Arthropoda > Insecta > Phasmatodea > Timematidae > Timema > Timema douglasi. Next base: position 285,107 of record CABEEJ010000403.1, on the reverse strand, counting down.
TGGAGTGGCGATGCCGTAACCCTTGGTGTCGAGGAGGCCCCCTATCTGTGTGAGGTTGCAGTCTCGCTGAACGATGTAGTCCAACATGGTGGACTCCATCAGGAAGGCGTAGTTTCCTTCCAACACCCTATTGATCCCTTCCTCGTACGTGGGCACGAACACTGACGGTTTCTTGTTCTCCATGAACCTCCACATCTTCTTGTACGTCTCGATCATAGAATCCTGCTCGGGACAAAGAAACAAGATTGATCTCGAGACGAGACTAAACTGAGCTACTGCTAATGTTGAAAGCTGTGCGTCGTGTCCTGATACCCGGCCGGTTTATCCGCAAATCTACACAAATAGCGTAAGAATAGAAGTAGAACAGGAAACTATTTAGGGGGGTGGGAAACACTTCAACTCACCCTACCAGGATTCTAACCGCAACCTCCCATCATCGACACACAAAACTACAAAAGAATGATGCATTTGTCCATATGGCTACTGTTGCGGGTATTTTCCATGATTAGATTATATATATTTTACTCCAGTAGCAGTATTAAAAAAAAAATCAAGCTGATTTTTATGAGGAGAGTGAAATTGAATTAAATATACTTGGATTAGTCTAGAGAGATAGTGGAAAGCTGAATAATTAATTAGGCAACGTTTTTGCAAATAGTGGCTTTACACCTGCCCTTCCTCGATCATAACTGGATCCACATCATGCAAAAAGTTAATTTTGATATTTGGTCTATTGATGTCTTCTTCGTCAAGAGACTTAAACGGGGAGAGCTAACAATTAAAAAAGAAATACAGTAAGGTACATGGAAAACAAACCAGATATTATGTAATTACTTCAATCCCTTATTAGAATGTTTGGGCTTATAGAATGTGTGGTGGTAATAACTTTGACCACAAACTGTCTTTCACATAATTAATAAAATTGGAAGCTACTAGCGCTCGACATCACAATTTTTGATATTTTTATTTATTCATTTTTATCTATTAGATGTAATTAACATGCACTTTTTGAATCAACTGAATATATCAGCACATGAGAATCTATATAAGCGAGAGCGAAGGGCAATACCTATTTTTCTGGAAAAGGTATTGCCACATACCTTCCAGGTTATTTATACATGCCACAATCGACATGGAAGTCATGATGGGACTGACGGCTTTGCTTCCTCATCTGAAGGAAGTTGTGCTACGGATTTTTAATCGCCCAAGAAAAATCTGTTGACCCCATCTGGGTTTGAATCCACGATCATTGGGTCCTGAGGCGAGCACTTTACCCAAGAATATTGAGGTTGACCTTAATGAACTCCGAATAAATCGTAGTCCACCTGATTTCACAGTATAAGCTTAAGACTAAATTACACCTTCCTCCTCTCCTATGATTATAACCAGCACTCCTAATAAGTAGTTGGTAATTGTCTTTAGAGTAACATGCGCTACTTAGGTTGAATTATTTTCAACACCCTCTGTACCCATTCAACTTTTATTACCCTGAAGGTGATCTGGTGGTCTAGAGGTAAGGTGTCGGACTTCTGTGCTGGGGGTCCGGGGTTCAATACTCGGTCCCGGCACAGATTTATCTGAGTACTCAAACCCTTCCTTCACCTCTGACAAGACGTGTATTAATAACAACTTGTGAATGTGTGGAATGTCAGGCCTCCACCGTGGTTCGGATCCCACGTTAAACTGTAGGTCCTCTACTTCATCTCACAATCACTCTACCATTATATATTAGCGTAAGTGCGTGCAAACCGAACGGGTAGTAAGACGCGATGTTAATAATAATATTAATACCCTGAAGAAGGTCATAGTGGAGCCGCTGTCCAAGGTTCCGTACGAGATGTCCGTCTGTCCAGCGAGGTCGTCAGATGTTCTCGATGGGCGTGATCATGCGCTCCACGGTGAGGAACGCGGCCAGGTTGGCGGTGTAGGACGAGATGATGATGAGGGTGAAGAACCACCAGATGCCGCCCACTATGCGCGTCGAGGTAGCCTAGGAGGAGAAGATGGAAAATGGGAAAATTGCATGAAATGTGCGGGCATTTTAATATGGACACGTCTGCATTGGTGGCCATAAGATATACACTCTAAAAGAGTTGGGATCTCTAAAAACTGTATTTCTGCTGACGGAAATGTCAGGGTCTAAATCCTGGTCATGTTATTTATTACTGTGGTGTTTACACCCTCTCTCCAAACTATTGATATTAATACCTTTAAACTGTTATACTCGTATTTACGTCTCTAATCCGTGTGTATCCTTGATGTTGACTTGACTTCAAAATGAATTTCATCTTCTAGCTAATGAATAAGGTCAAAATTCAGATTCGCCTTTCAAACTACTTTTTTGATCACACCTTTCAATCGTTGAAGAAATACTGTTACTGTACCTTGGGGTTGAGGTCGGACCCTTGCTGCATGAGCGTTCCGATGGTGAACCAGAAGCTGTTGGCCAGCGAGAACTGGTTTTCCACCAGGTCGTTGTCGACGTCACAAGGGTGCGGGTTGTGCCACTCGTAAGGGGAGAACCGGGCCACCACGAACATGGTGATGGACACCAACACGTAAGCCGCCAACACGTACAGCCAGATCTCGATCGCCAAAGGGTTCATGAAGGAGAAGAGACGGGTCGGCTGGGTCGTCGGCACCTGGGATCACAAGTGGTCACCGGGTAAAGTCACCGTTGTTTGTGCATTATTTTGAATAAAACTTGTTGATTAATACAAAAAAATGTGACTTGGTCAAGCTACTTTTTTCTACATTCACTTTGATATTAATTTAGTTAATTCAGTAAGTTATATGCATTTATTGTTCTATTCCCCCATTGGTGGTCACGCGGAAGAAAAATGTCAAGCTGGTCCGGTCTAGTCTAGTTTGCCGGTGACGCGGAGGTCTTGGGTTGAATCCTGGCCGGGCGAATCGAGTTTTCTTTCCCCCTAACTAACTTCCTCATCTCTACCTATTAGGTCGTGGTCTTGGGGTAAAGTGCTCGCCTCAGGACCCAATGTTCGCGGGTTAAAACCCAGCTGAGGTAGACGGGTTTTTATTGAGCGATAAAAACCTGTAGCACAACTTCCTTCGGATGGGAAAGTAAAGCCTTTGTTCCCATGTCGATTGTGTCATGTAAAATAACTCTGGAAGATATGTGAGAATACCTTTCCCGGCAAAATCGGGAGGACCTTTCGCTCTTGCTCATAGAAATTCTCGTGTGCTGATATAATTAATAGATTCAGAAAGTGTATATTAAATACCTTAAATAAATAAACAATAAGATAACCACTATCCTAGTAGTTGGGTAGTAAGATGCGGCAAAATTATTTGAAAATATAAAATATAAAGTAGTGTTAAAAATTATTATGTTGCTATCGTTTGTAAAATCACTAAATTGCCATACATATTTAGGAACATAGAATTATGCTAGTTTTAACATACAAATGAGCTGACACCTCGACTTGCTTTGTGTATATGATTTAATTTTGATACGATTATACTTTGGTGAAATATAGAGGTAAAATAAAATAAATTCCTAGATTTTACAAGGGTGATTGGTAGAAAATGTTGAGAAATATGCTATAAACTAATGATAAATGTACAAAAGATTTTCTAGTGAGAAAGGTTTCTGCTGAATAAATTTTGATAAAAAAAACATAAAATAAAGTTACCTTGAAAATGACATCAAATCCTTGAAGTTGGTTGAATAAAGATTGCTACCTTGGGTTGGTGAAGAGACCATGAGTAGTCTGAAAAGAAACAGAGGCGGTTCGGGATTAATTTTAAAACAAAGAAGGGTGAAACAAAATTCTAAAAGAGGAAAATAATAAAAAAAAAAATTAATGGGTACGAATAAAAGAAGGTGAAATAAATGAGTAATAAATTAGAAAAATAAAGGTAAAAGTACTGAGATCAATATAAAAGAAGTTAAGAGACAGGCACCTACGTAAATACCTTTTAATATCAAAATCAATTTATCTTTTGATAATTTTCGCAGCCGTGGTGTCAGCCATCATTTATAAGTTTTTCTTTATTTTTTTATAGTTTGAGAATATGACTTTTACACTTACCTTTATTGACGTTTAAATGACCATCAATGGAGGCCCGTTGAAACCCTAGTGTTACAATCAGTGATGCAAACATTTTAGTAGTGACAAACAAAATACTTACATTCGAAATGTTCGCCGAGTCCAGACTTAGATACCTTAGAAAGAATTTAAAATAATCTCATCACAAGAGTTTTTATGTGGTCCATTTCAGCAATTTTTAATATTCATTCATCATCTGAAATTTATCATCTTCCAAAGGTTTTCTTACGGTTGAAAACACGCCGCTTAAAATTGTTGCTTTCAAGGGACATTTGGGAAAATTGGACTCTGTGACTAGTCAATATATCCGGTTTGTAAGGTCTATCGCTCCAGCTTAACTCTATCATCATGTCTCTTGTGAGTTCTTGACATTCTTACAACTCTAGAGAGTTACGATAAATTTCACCTATTAAATAATAAGTCTATATATTATTTAATATAAAGCAGCCATGATGACTATTACAATCAGAGTTTACCGAATGGGGTCGCACTTTGAGGATATTTAGTAGGAGTAGGGAACGTGAGTTGAAAGGCAGTGTTTTCGCAATTTTGATAGAAAACCCCTTTTTTTAGGCTAATATAAATAATACTAGCTTTGATCGTTGGGGGATCTGGCCTCAAACCCCCGGTAAGTTTTCTTTGAAAATGGACGTAAGCTAATATAATTCCAGATCCGTTTTTTGATAGGTCTTACCGTTTAGCCACGTTTAGCCTCCAAGGAAAGGTCCACACCGACTTTAAAGTTGCTCCAACATTTTGAAATTTTCAGGGATTAAGAATTAATTTTTTTAAACTTTTTTTAATTTTCTCGTCGGTTACAGGCTAGAAGCTATAAGTCTGCCAAATTTCAAGTTTCTAGCTCATCTGGAAGTTGGTAAACATCAGCCATGTGGCTTTGTAGTAGTATAATATTGCTCCGGTAAAAACAACAGTTGTGTAGTAATATCTGGCATAATCATAGCGGCATTAGATGAGAAGCTTTTTATATGAAGAGAAAAAGTTGGCATTAAATTTCAGGACACCCTTTACAGATATTCAACATCATTTGAGGTCACCGTGTGAAGAAAATTAAACTGTATGTTTCTACTGGAGAGTTACTTGATTTATTTTGACCAAAAAAAAAATGTTTTATATAAATTTACAAAAAGACTGCCCTTAGCGCACGTTGTCTATAATAAACCCTTAAGAAGCTATTGTACAAAATTTAGTACTGTGTCTACCTTATTGAAAAAAAGTTAAAACCCGATCACCGTAGGATCCATAACACATAATGTAATATTTTCGGGGAAAAGACATTCTATGATGTAAATACGCTCACCAGGTATTTTAGAGGATCTCCATCCACATTAGAATGGAATATTGGATAGGAAAACATCAATATTAAGTAACATTAGGAAAATAATCTCTGGTAAAACCGGCTGGGATTCGATCAATGGTTACCAAGTCTAATTAAAATTCTAACGCCATATACCTCTGTTTATTATTAACATTATAATTGTAATCACGCATCCATATTGAAATAAAAGGTACTTTTATATACAAAACTCTTGATATTTGTTCAATATTGATTCTGAACGAAACGTTTTTATGGTACTTACACACTAAGACGAGAAGTTCACCTTAACTGTCTGGAAAAAAAAAATCCTAGTCTACTTAACGAGACAAACACTTCTATTCCAAAGTTTGTATTTCAAGCTCTTTCAAATGTAATTTTGAAATTAATGATAGATCCATGAGAATGCGAAGTTTTGTGATGGATCTCCTAATGTTGGTTCATTGATTTACGAGTTGCAGGATTATCAGATGTGTGTGTGCATGCAAAACACTGTTCTGTGATCATCAAAAACACACATTACATACACGTCCACTTTTGTTTGCTTTAAACAGCTTTACTTTAAACAACTACTGTTTATTTTATTGGACGTAATGGTGGAATAAAGTGCATCATAGAAGATAATGGTTGGAAAAATGTGAATTTTATGTGTTTATGTACTAACGTTTGGACCAAAATCAATAGCTAGTGATGAAAATACAACTCAGCTAATTTTATAGCTAGGAAAGTATTTAAAATTATTAATATATTATCTATTACTTATCTGCCTTTTTATCGTGTATACATTTGAGAAAGACTTTAAATATAATTAATCATATAAAAGAGCTAGTAATATAAATGTTCTAGATTTGAGGTAACACTTAAATTGATTGTTAAATTGGTAATGGCGAACTTTGGATATTAAAATACTGGTGGGAATGTAAATAATTTATCCATATTTAAATTTAATTAAAAATCGTATTTTCCAACTACATTTATACAATTTAAATATATTTAATTTTTAAACTTCCCAACTTAAAGACGAACTTGAGACTATCAATTTAATTTAAATTTTCCTGGAAATACTTCAAACAATAAGACTGTTTTAAAATCTAAAAAGTTTGACATGTAAATAAATACATACTTATAGTTAACTAAAAATTAAAATGGAATAATTAAAAATGTTGCAAGCTACTTTAGTTAAACTACAGTAAAAAAAATCATGCCTCTTACTTTAAACAGAATGCTGATTCCCAAATTCATGAAAGGTTTTGTGAAGTCTATGACACTTTCCCTGGCATAGTTGATAGTCATAGACCCAACAGCAAGGTCAGCTTTCTAAAAAATAATACAATAAAACTGTTTTTCCATAAATTTATTATTACTTTATCATATACAATATTTTTTATTGATAAATAAATCATATATTATAAATTAAAATATACAATTTCTAAATTATGTATTTAAAAACTTATCAAATCATAATAATAAATGTTCAGATTTTTAAATATGTACATTATTAAATATCTTTAAATATCTAAATTCATATTAATTTTTTCTGATTAATTTAAAGTTATAAAGATAATTATCTGAGTTTGTTCAATTTATATGTTAACTTTAATATATTAAATTTATGTCTAGTTTGAAAACTTTACATTTAAGGGGGTTAAAGCGTTAAATGTTAGGTCTATAAAATACAAAGCTTTATTAGCAATTAATCTAAGCTACACATGCTTATATACTAAACTGTTTAGCAGCAATTCTAAACATAATATGTACTCGTATTAATGTAGCTCATTATATAGACATATATATAAGCAATTAATAAACACACGAGAAAATATTTTTACTTCAAATCGTAAATTTTTTTTGTATTCATCTCTTAATGGATAGTCGCTATTTCGCAATATTATTATTACTACATTTTTACAAGGGTTTAAACAAACTGGCTTATTATCACCTGAAATGGTACTTTAGATTAATATAGAGCCATTCTTACTTTATATTCCTTCACAAGATCGAAAGAATAAATATGTAACCAACTGTAACTTAATGATATCCAAGCTAGTTGTAGTGTAACGCATATACAGATTATGATCGTGTTTATTGTTTAAAAACTTGATCATCACCTACACTTGGGACCTTTTTTTTTTTATTGTACAGGGTGTTTATAAACACTCTACCTAAACTTAAAGCACAGCATCTGTGTGCAGAAAGAAACAGAAAATCCTTGTAACAAAATGTTCTTAAAAGTCATCTTGTATTACTAAATAAAAGTTGAAGTTAAACGCAACAACGCCGGTAGTACGCAGCTATAAGTACGTACGTGTATAACAAGTTGCATATCACTAGGCGGACAGAAGTTTCCAACCACGAGCAACGCGTGCGTGAAATTCAACCGACGATTAGGCCTACTATTGTCGTCTAGTCAGGGAGGGAGTTTAACACCTGCTGTGATGTGTCCACCTAGTGATATGCAACTTGTTCTACACATACGTACTTACAGATGCGTAGTTTCGGCGCTATTGCGTCTAACTTAAGGTTTCATTTAAAGCAGGGATCTCCAAACAACGGCCCGCGGGCCACACCCTGCCCGCCACAAGATTATATCCGGCCCTTTCCAAGATTTTATCAAAAATAAAATTAATTATTTCTCTTTGTTATTTCTTAACCATGTATTATATTTGCCATGTCTAGTTCCTGTCCGCACACGTGCTTCCCCCCATGGCACCAAGCCAGAGTGCTGTCGGAACTGCAAACCCTCATTTTCAGTCGCCGGTGCCATTCCTTACACAGACAACAGAACGGCTTGACTGTGACGATTTTCAGGTATTTCCAAGTCTCCTGGCAGAGATTTATAAAAGGAAAATCCTGAAAGATGTTACCTAATTTTGAAAAATAAGTAATTATATTGACTAATTATTATAAATATAATTTATTACATATGAATTGATTCATGTTTCACAGAAAAGAATCAACCTCGATCATTTTTTTTATCAAACATTGACTGGCTTTGTAAAGTGGTATTCTTTACAGACGTGACCGGTCATATAACTTGAGTCTAAATTTGCAAACTGAAACAAATTTGATTGGTGATCTATTCGCGCATGCCAAGGCATTCAAGGCAAAAATAATGTTCTTGAAGAACAAGGGATCGTTGCTTTGGCCCGCAAAAATATGCAAAATATATTATGTGGCCCACGTAGCAAAAAGTTTGGAGACCCCTGATTTAGAGTATTTCAAGATGACTTTCACGGACAAATTATTTATATGATTTTCTGTTTCTTTCTGACCACCATTGCCGTGGTTTAAGTTCGGACAGAGAGGTTAGAAACACCTGTAGATAGCGCTAATGTTGGACTGGCGGGGAAATATTCAACTTCGGTAGCAACACTCCAGACTCTCGCCAATAACATGACGTATCACGTCCGATTATCCGGGAGAGTGAATAAATAGAACAGCAGTTTCATACCGGGATGTGACGCCTGGCTAAAGCGGTGTCATTTCCTTACTACGCACTATCCGCGAGGTATAGAGGCTCTTGGAGGTGTTCAAGGAAGAGTTGAATACATTTCAATATCATTTATCGGGGGGACAGGGGGGAGGTAAGCTTTGTTCTCTCTGGATTAAAAAAATACCTTTCTTCTAAAGTGAATATTACTAGGAACCTTCTATAAGCTACTATTTACATAGATTCATAGAAAGTTTTATCATATTTACGAAAGTTCTTTATTTATTTTTAAGTAAAACCTTGATAAACACATTGGGTGACCTGGCGGTCTAGGGGTAAGGTGTCATACTTCTATGCTGGCGGCCGGGGTTCAATCCTCGGTACCGGCACAGATTTACCTGATTACCTAACCCTTCCTTCACCTCTGACAAGACATGTGGGGAATGCCAGGCCTCCACCGTGGTTCGGATTCCACGTTAAACTGTAGGTCCTCCATTTCATCTCACAATCACCCTACCATTACACATTAGCGTAAGTGCGTATAACCCGAACGGGTAGTAAGACGCGGTGCTAATAATAATGATAAACACATTAAGGTACTTTTTCATAGCAAAGAAAATATTGGTAAGAAAGGTTAATAGAAGTGTTTATTTTTGGACAAAATAATAATATTATTATCATCATTATTATTATTATTATTATTATTATGTGCAGTATTTACTTGCACTCTCTGAACTGTGGTTAACTTTAACAGACCCACTTCATCCACCGAATTTTCTAAGGCGTCCGTCTTGTTAGACTGGCTAGCGGATGATGGGAATATCGGGGTTTGAATTCTTGTTGGGTCTGCTGAGGGTGGTTTTGTCCTAAATGGTTTCCCATTTTCCTTCCGAGTAATTATAATACATGATGTGTACAACCCTAATAGGTAGCAAGACGCGGCGATAAAAATAATATATCAGCACACGATTTACAAACTAACATAATTCTATAAAAGACACAAGCTGCTCCACAGTCGTTTATTTATCAGCGTGAAAGGGCGAGAATACCTTAATGCCGTCAATGATAATTTTTTTCGACCATGCCGGAAATTGAACCATGGTCCCTTTTGCAGAACTACCGATTAAATTAGATGTCGGACGAAATGATATAATTAAATGAAGCACCGTTCATGAGGTCAATTTGAATTGGTTCTAATAGGCTTCTACCCGCATCTGGTTCTTCGATGACCGAGAGGTCAGGGTTCTAATCCCAGTCTATGTGCTGAAGTTTCTTCCTCTAAATTGTTTCCAAATCTACCTATCTGCCTACGTCAATTAGGCTAAATTTAATCCGAAAATGTATTTTCCTCGTCCTTACCCTACTAGTGTAATTAAAATGCGTGTAGCCCGTGTACGCGGTAAAAAAATTAAACAAACAAAAAACAAGAACTAACAGTTTGAAGTAATGTTTTTTCTACAGCTTTATTTTATTGAGCGAGTGAGAGTCTTAAAATACATTTTTCTGGGAAGGTGACATGGGTTTGTGACTAACGACCTTCTACCAACCCAGACTCTACGATTATGACCCAATGGATGAAGCTGTAAAAGACAAGAAGAATACTATCTAAGTAGGAAATATTTGGGTGCTAGCCAAACTGTGAGGTGTTGGAATAGAGTTTACGATAAGTAGAGTTGAATGGGGTCAGTCAGTCACATACAGTGTGAGGCTTCAGGTTTCCTCACGAAATATCGGCGACCTCTTTGTGATTACCATCTTCATAAACTAGTGATAAACAAAGAGTTAGATAGTCTCTAGCCATCTCACGTTAAGCTCTTGTGAGATTAAGGCCCAATCCCACAATGTCACGTTATTCTATTCGTTATGGCTTAGCATAAGATTAAGTGATAACAACTACTACTTTTGATCTGACACTGTTTGGTTAGAGTTAATGCCCATGTAAAAGTGTTGGTAAAGTTAACGCGAGGTCTACCTACCGGTTAGCAAACATAACGTCAACATTAACAACGTTAAGCACCCCGCCATATTGTTTTCAAAGTGGTTGTTATTATTAAAGTTAGGTTACATTAATTTTATTTATCTTATAAAATGGGTGATTTATTTGTACGATGATGACAACTTTGAAGATTAGTTTTACGTTACAAGGAACCAAAGACTTCGAATACCAGAGATATACTTGAAACGAAATAATTTCTTGGAATTTTGTAATGAGTAAGATTTTTTATTTAAAGTTTCGTTTAGACAAAAATAAAGTTTAAAAAATTCTTAAAGTGATTCAACACCGATTAGAAAGGTTTATTTTCAATCGTTTATTTTTATTTATCTATTAATTCAATCAACAACATTTCCTCTTCTTTGCTAAAATTTACATTTAGTTCGCGTTTATAATATTCAACAAACATTTTAGCAGAAACATAAATATGATAAAATATAATAGATAAACTAACACAGACGTGATAAATTGGACTTATTCTCTGTTCAAATCAAGCCATTCAAAAGATTTGAAACAAATCTAGCGCTCCAAGGAGGTCAATGATAAGAACTAGTGTAAGGCGTCTGTAATTTGATGAGCATATAAAAATAGTATTGCAAACTACAACGCCAAGTTTAACCAATGGTTAGAATTTACGTACTGTTAAGTTATGAGGACTTTGATGAGAACATTGTAAGTTTGGACCTAATTTTTGTATCTACCAATTAGTTAAATATATTACAGTTTATTGAGAACGCTTTCAATAAGCTAGATCTATAAATATAAACTAATTTTTAGGGAAAGATTTCTTGGTCTTGACGCACCATTGTTATACAAAATCTCTTTTGATATAGCCAAAAGTCCAGCGTTTGAATCTCTGTCCTAGCACTTATTTTAAAAACCTATAATTTAAAGTGTCAAAGTATTATATTGTGTGGGGATAGAAAAGTTATTGAATCTACTTTAATGTATTCGTACGTAAAGTCATGTTGCCACTTTTGGTGGGTACTATTGCATACCTTTAAAATAATACTAATAATATAAGAGTAGTCAAATGTTATTTATAGTTATCGAAATGATTAATTTGTATTTTTTAAGAGGTGGTTTAAATGTCTATTTGTAAGGAAATCAAGATATATTTCCTCTAAAGGGGATTTAAACCTCTGCACCCCGAGGAGTGAATCAAGTGCGTTAGTTAGCTTGCGCGTCAAATTATTATTTTGAATTTTTTTTTAACTTAAACTTAAATCAATTTAGCTAGAGGCCGCTTGTACCATTTTTATCTAATGACAAGTGTAAGATAGTGTTTATATATACAATTGTCTCTACTGATCGAACCAAAATACTTAGAATAACTTAAAAAAATGTTTTATTGATCTAGAACAGTGGTTCCCAACCTTAAGGTGGCCGCAGACCACTCGGTATAAAATTGTATAGAGCGCAGACCATTCTACTCCCTCACTCGTACCCCCGGTCAACATACTTCCTAAGAACTTCAGGCAACTAATTTAAAATATTATTACTATTATATTAGTATTATCAAAAATTACGAATTCTTACAATACTTTTTTCATAAGAAAATATGTTTGAAAAACACGTTAGAATGTTAGATAAAAAAAGTAAAATTAACTCATTGTATTTCTTAAGAGATTCATTGTGATTTTTGACCTTGAATTTGTTTCACCAATTGAGAAATTCTTGGGGTTGTACTCTTGCTCAAAGCTAATCTCATGCCATTTCTTGCGTCCAGCCAATTTCTTTGCTTGCTTTTGATTAGAAATAAAGTAGAAAATCCATGTTCACACAAAAAGTTTGTAGAAAACACCACCAAATACCATAAGGCAGCTCGTCGAATATTTGGGTAAGATATCTCCTTCTTACACCACAACTCTTTCACATTTACACCAGAGTCAAACGAGTCCCTGAAGTTACTATCCTTTTGAAGTTTGATCACCTATTCTTAGCGACATCTTCCAACTTTTCATTTACAGAATCTTGTAGCTTCAAATTTTGATGATTAAAATGGGAGAAAATATCCACGAAATAGGCCATTTGTATATAAAATATTGGTTCACAAAACTGTTGCAACAAATGTTGCATTTTTGTGTCAATAAAGAACATTTTCATTTCTTCTCTTAACTCAAACAAGCGTCCTAACATGTTACCTTTGGGGAGCCAACGAACCTCTGTATGAAAAAGTAGTGTCTCGTGATAGGCGTCAAAGACTGCGCATATTAAAAAAAGGTTTAATGCACTACTTTTAACAGCATTCACCATCTCTATGGCCAGTTTAATTGTATTGGCCAGATCTTCCGGCAACGTTTTGGACGTTTGGCGATGAATGATGCAGTGCATCGTCAACGTGAAGGAGTTTTTCTCTTTCACCAAAGTTGCTAAGCCCGAACGAGATCTTAGCTTAGCGGGAGCTCCATCTGTATCAAATCCAGCGAGGCTCTCCCACTTAATATCATGCTTCTCAAAATAATCGCAAATTATTCTCATGACATTTTTCCAATCGATGTCGTCTCCAACTCTCGGGATGGTAACAATTCTTCCTTAATGTTATTATCGTTGTATTAAAAAAAACGAGCAAAAACAAGCAACTGACAGCATTGAGCAACGTCAATACTTTCTTCACATTGCAGACTTAAAAAGGGAGAGTTTTTAATTCCGAAAACCAGCTGCTCTTCAATATAATTTGACATTGTAATGATCCGTGCCTTGACAGTCTTGTTTGACAACGGAATTTCTTGAATTTTCTTTGTAGATTCCTCACCTAGAATTTGTTCGACTGCTTTAACCAAACATACCTTCAATAGGGTTTCCCCAATATTACGGGGATTTTTCGTCCTAGCGATCAACTGAAAAACCTCAAAAAAAGCTGCAAGGTTTTTTTTTTTCTTCAGACGATTCAAATTTTACACAACTTTTACTTAGTTTCATTTTCTTCAAGTTTTCAAATTTTACCTGATAAACGGAAAGTTTTGACTTGTGTGGGAGGAAAATCCATGAAAGCTTCAACTGATGTTCATTCAGTAATAAACATAATCGCCCTCTATTTTAATAATAACTTGTGTATCCGCGTGAGTCCTATTTCCCTCCCCCTACCCCTTTGCCGATTATGATACGGCCCACCATTAGACTCGTGAATTCAACTGTAGCCCTCGGCCACTTTTAAATTGGAAACCCTTGCTCTAGTTAAACCTGGGCTTGAGTTAGATTCTCAGTACAGTATAAATATACTTTTCCTAATATAAAGTGTTGCTATTCAAGGTTCAGCTAATTTGTAAGTATTTTATATTTATATATAAAAGAGCTATATATTACACCCATATTCTCCTTGATAGATGAAAGAAAATCCCTTGCTGAAAACTATCTCCAGTGCAGTCAGTCTTAGCTCAAATGCAGAGACCTGCAAATTAATCCTGTACTATCTAATTGTTAATTAAGATGCTGGAAGCCCCCGGATCAACTCTCATAGCATGCACAGTTCGTAATGACCTTGTCCATGAGCTGTCTGACGATACCATTCCACTCGCCCGTGTCCAGGTCGTACACCCCGTACTTGCCGTCGGGCACCAGGTGGATCCGATACTCGAACCCCACCATGTTGGCGATCTCCTTCAGCAGGTCGATGCAGAACCCCTCGTAGCGGGAGTTGCCCGTGCGGTTCGGATTCAGACTGTGCATTACGTAGGGAATCTCCTGGGCGGGGTGGAAACACACAGAGGAGATGTGTGGGGTCAACAGGTTAGCCAACATACGGGGGAATGAGTGCGGTAGGGCTACCAACATACCAGGGGAGAAACAGAGCATACAGTTTAGTCTACCAGAGGTTGAGTAGGGCCGAAACTTTGAACAGGTCAACTATACTTGATACAATTAAAGCATTCAAGCAATGATTTATGCTAACATTATGATTTTAAGAACCTGATGTTAGTGTGTGGTTGTTGAAACGGTGAGCTCCGAAAAAATAAACACGCTTCAGTGGCCACATGGTTTAACACATTACTCTCGTTCTCATTCCTGTTTAGCTCAGTGGTTAGAACATCGGCGTACTAGGTTAGATTCCCGTGTCCAGGTGTAATTTTTCAATTTTCAGAATATAATATATAGATACATTACTCTCGTGTCGGACTGGACTACCAATGATAGAGAGATCAGGGATCGATCCCAGTCGGGCGTACCGAGGGTGGTTTTCCCCTTAGTAGTTTTTCACTCTACCTTCATGAACATTCAGGCGCACTTTCTCTTAAATAAGCCTTTCTAATCCCTGACACATTAATTTAATTAGTACATAGGTGCATAACCTGTAAGATGCTGCGGGGCTAAAAAAAATCTTAGCATACATTCAGGGGGAGCTGGCATCCTATTTCTCAGTTTCCGTTCTACACTTATGATCAGTTAGTAAAGCAAATAATCTTACCATAATGTTCCAAAAGTTCAAGTGTGGCTTGGGGCAAATCATCAGGATTAAATATATATATATACATGTGTGTGTGTTAATAGTAATATCTAGCTGCAACGCCTCCAAAATGTTATAATACTATTCGCTTCACAGTTCTGTACAGCAGGTTGCAGCTAATGTTTAAAACGGCGTAATTGTTAGTTGAACGCAGACACAACACGCCATTTGAACGAAAGAAAGGGGTAGTGAGTGACCCCCAATATGTTGGTTACACAGGATGGGACCAAAATATTTAGACGATTATTAACTTGAAAAGTAACACTTTGATTGAAAAGTAAACATTCACTATTTAAATAAAAGCAAACTACATACAATTTTTGAAGATTCAGGTAAGCTCCACCGGATGTCAGACAAACGTCAACACGTTGTCTATCACTTTCTTCAGTAGATCGTCTAATTGTTTCCGTCCCACCATATATATATATATGACATGTTTATGTTAAAACCTGTTTTAAAAATAATTTAAAAAACTAGTTTTTTTTAAAATCGGTATTTAAAGGGTTATAAGTAATATAAAAATTTTAAAGATTCAAATTGTAGCAATTTATCGATGAAAAAGTTGCTCTTTTAATCTCAAGAAGTATTTAAAATTATTGTATGAACAAAATTGAGCTGGTTTATTGAAAATGTAAAAACTTATAATAAGTAAATTATATTCTTTAATATTAAATCCATTTAGAGCATTAGATATGAATTAAAGTTAGCTGCCTTTTTGTTTTATTCCAGCCCCATTTATTATTTTTCCAATGTTATCAATTAAGACCAGTTCAATTCTCAACGAAAGTGAACCTCGCATAAAAACATAGGACGGGGTTTATCCGAAAGAATATTTTGAAACCAGACATTAGCACTTTTTTTTTAGCACTACACCATACTACCCTTTCGGGTTATACGCTTATGTAATACGCTAAAGGTTTTAAATATTGGGAAGGCTATATTAAGAGGAAGTGCGTCCACATTTGCGTGGAGAGAGTGTAAAACCACCCTCAGTACACCCGACTGAGATTCGAACATTGATCTCCCCGTAATCAGCAGTCTAGTCTAACATGAGAGTATCGCGTTAAACCAAGCGGCCATCGAGGTGGGTGGAATACTATCTTGAAATTGAATTCGTCTTCTAATAAATGGTTGAGTAAAGTGGTGAACTCTTTATATAAGTTCCTGCCATACTTTATACTACAAATACGTTTGCGCTTGCCTTTTTTCTCTCTTTCTTCTTAGCACTGGTACTACTATATAAAAAAACACATACTGGTTTTGTTACCTCCATTTTCATTTTCAAGCAGTATCACTGCAACTAGAATCTACCGGAGATAGTAAACGTTGGCTTATTCTACAAATCGCAGGGTAAACGGATGGCGAGGCGAGATTTCAAGACGAGCGTAAGTTTAGTTTATTAATTTATAGATCGATTCATAGATACATATATCAGTAAATAATTTGAAAAACAACTTAATCTTGGATAACCTACCTAACACCAAGTATAGAGCAAAGTATTAATGTTAATGTCAATTACATTAAAATATCAAAATTATATTTGCCTTAAATCTAAGAATGGTCTTCTAAACAAGCAGCTAACTTCTACAATCTCTCGTCGATTTGGAAGGGAAGGTGGACTAAAATATAATCGGTGCGAATATATTTACAAGACTCAGCTATTGAATCAAAATACGTCAAATAATCACAATTGCAGGTTTGTAAAGCCAGTCTAAACGACTATACTCGGAATGTGGGGCATTCAGGGCCGCGACGTAACGGGACGTACGTGTTTGATGAGCTGTAGCACCATGCCGTTCCATTCCCCGGTTTCGGGGTCCTGGGCACCGTACTTCTTGTCCGGGACCAGGTCCAGGATATAGTCGAAACCCACATCCCGAGACAGCCGGTCCAACAAGTCCACGCAGAACCCGTGGAAGCGGGCATTACCCGTGTAGTTCTTGTCGTAGTGCATCATCACGTACGGAATCTGCTGTGGTGACACCCGGCCGACAACACATAGGGACCGTGTGCACTGAGGTTTCTACCCTTTATTCGCGACGGATGGGGAGGAGGAGGGGGCGATATGGTAGAGGACGCGAGTTAAATTGGTATCCCCCCCCCCTCAGTTTTTATTATTAAAACAACTTTTGTCCAAAATAATGCATCAAGCTTTCCTAGAATATTTCAACAAACTAATTGCCCCATAAAATTATTTTATTCACTCTTGGTGACCTGGTGGTCTAGGGGTAAGGTGTCTGACTTCTGTGCTGGGGGTCCGGGGTTCAATCCTCGGTACCATTAAAGATTTAGCTGATTGTCAAACCCTTCCTTCACCTCTGACAAGACGTGTATTAATCACAACTAGTGAATGTGTCGAATGCCAGGCCTCAACCGTGGTTTGGATTCCACTGTAGGTCCTTCATTTCATCTCACAATCACCCTACCACTACACACTAGTGTAAGTGCGTAAAACCAGAACGGGTAGTAAGACGTGGTGGTATTAATAGTAATCATAATAATTTATTCACTCTTGCTGCCCTTGTTTTTTTTACAAAGGAACAATGACAGCATTATTCAAGTCATTAGGAATATTCGAAATCCCATCACACACATTGGATAACTCACACAATCCGGCAAATAGAACTGTGCCCCCCTAATCAAGCATTTAACTTATTATCGCATCTATGCCCGCAGCTTTGCCATTATTTAACATTTTCAGGACCTTTAACACTTCAACCTCGTCAATTCTTTCACTCACCATATAATTTTCTCTATTTTATCCTACCTTATCTACGTTTTTGCCGTACGATTGCTCAAAACAATTCCATCATAATATAATTTGAATGTTTCATTAAAAGAGATATTTGCGTATTTGAAAAAATGATCAATGAATATGTATGTGTGGAAGCAAATGTTTTAATTAAATTTTAATGGACTAAACTATATCATAATAGATGTGAACATATAAAATAATTAAGAAATAACTAAATAAACATAAACAATGAAAACAAGTGAAATCATTCCCTAGTTAGTAAAAAAGAAATAATTTCAATTGAAATTTTAACCAACTAGAGTTCTTGACAAAAACAGGAAGGAAATCAACACACTAACAACAAATTAGTTTCTTAAATCGTAAAACAATTAACACTTAACTGTTAGGAAGCATAACCATATTTTGATTTTAGTTGGTGAAACAATGTTTTCATTTGAATAGCAAGATAAACTATCAGAACAGACTAAAAATCATTTTGAAAAACTGATACAAATTTCAGTGAAAATACAATTATGGATACATAGCTTCAAATAAATTCTTAAATGTAATTCCTATCTATGAATATGTTCAGATTATGACGTGCATTGTTTGATAAATACCTAGTCCTTTTTTCTTTATCTAAAATCGTGAAATTATATTATAGAAGTAATCTGAT
This sequence comes from Timema douglasi, assembly GCA_901482245.1. Lineage (NCBI taxonomy): Eukaryota > Metazoa > Arthropoda > Insecta > Phasmatodea > Timematidae > Timema > Timema douglasi. Next base: position 266,424 of record CABEEJ010000403.1, on the reverse strand, counting down.
TTAATTTTTGACTAGAAAATTTATTGAATTAAAAATATTACTATAAATATATTTTAATAATTAGTAAAATAGGTTATATTAAGCAAATATATAGAAAATCAAACCCTCCTTTTCCACTCTAACCATGGACCAGTGCTCCGAGTGAAAGATATTTGAAGGTGTCGACTACGTCATAACCGAGTTTATTATTAAACAAAATCACTTATAAATATAATATATATAATTCTTAAAGAATTATATAAAATCTGAAAGGATCTTCCAAGATAAAATGGAATTGGATGCGTTGCGCATCAAGAAAAGCTGAGATATTTTTTTAATTCGCGTGTTCTTGAGTTTGTAACATCACTCAAGAGAACAACAAAGAGTCCAAGGTGTGTGTGACATGTCACTGAACAAGCCAAGCGTCACCGCTGGGACCTACCAGGATAGTGATGACCACAAGGGTGACGTTCATCGTCCCCGTGTCGAAGAAGGCGGCGCGATCTGTCACGTTGACCCCGGTAGAAGGTGTCCACTCCCCTACCTTCACGAGTGCGTGCTGTTTCAACTTGAGGAGATCCAGTTTGAATTGGATGCGGCGTCCTTCTTTGAACTCGATCGGACCACTAAGACCTTTCAATTCTACCTGTAAACATACAAATACATTATACCAATTGTCCTTGCAATCATTTCCCCTACCAGTTCAATAACCTTATCACACACTAATCTCTAATTCCACGTTCCAATAGTCCATATTCTCGCCAGCATGTCAGCAAACAGGCCCTCAATTTTTAACGATTTAGTGGCACTCGCCTAAAATCTGGGGCTCTTATGTCGCCTTTAAATGACACATACAGAAAATAACTATAACTATCTAATACTGTTGGACTATTTGATCCTGTTTGAATTGTAAAACATGACCTTGATTAAATAAATTAATTTTATTCTGCCTAATCAAAAATGCTTTAAAATGGCACTTGATGGGCCTATCCCGGAGATGTTGCGAGTTTATCTCCCTACGGTTAATCTCGCCATGTTCAACTCGAACTCGTAATTTCATATCCGTAAAGTAGCCATTCCTGAGTTAAAAATCTCGCAATTCGTATTGAGTCTTCTAATTTCGTATTAAGTGAAAAATTCCGAACTTCCGGTGTCAAAAATTGTGATTTGAGATCTACTTTATAGTTGTATGAACGCACCCTTCAGCCATTTAAACAATAGAATAACAAAAATGTTGTCTTCGCCATCTTAGTTTTATCTCGGTTTTATTTTTTATTGGTTAAGTTTAGCACGATCAAGTCTAAATAAAATTGGATTGGAAGAGAATAAGCAAAGAGCAAAAGCAGATTACACTTGATGTATGTTTCTTTGTTTCGCTAAATGATTAAATAAAAAGCTATTACTAGTATAACTTATTATATCATGTATTAGATATCTTAATAACTTTAATAGGTATTTAAAAAACCAAAATTAAATAATATACAGCATATGGATGGAATGCCTTTCTATTTGAATAACACCGTTTATTAAGCCTGAACAAATTAATACATTTCTTATCACTCAGCTAAAAAGCGTCTTCGCGTTCACGAAATATACGTGGCATTCTATTAAATTCATTTTCGAATTCTTCCAAGTTCTCTTATTATCAAATAGTCCGTTCATGCTTCCACCATTTTACATTTTGTTCAACAACAAATACTTTAGAACTATCTGTTTCAAGATTGACGATTCCTAGAGGTGGAACCGCAGTGAGATCTATCCGAATAAAAAAATATCAATCCGTAACGAATTTTCTTTAAGTGCTATTAGTTACAAGAATCAAGGGCTTCGTCTACCAAGAGACTTCGACTTGTCCTGGAAGCGAGGAGTAGGTCTCGTCTCTTTAACTACTAGATGCCACTTTAATTCTAGAGCTTATCTTTTAGTTTTTTTTTATCAATGCGTCTTACTACATTTTCAGGTTATACGCTTATATCATAATTACTCTAATGGGGTAGATATGAGAATGGAAACATTTTAGAGGTAACCTACCTAAATTTGAATGGAAAGAAAGTGATAAACAACCCTTGGTAGTCTCGACCGGGATTCGAACTCCAATCTCCCCGTAATCAGCAGATCAATCAGACACGAGAGTGATGACCTAGACCAGTGTCACTTAAGGACCAGCTGAATTTTAAACTTAAGTGCCACCTCTTATTTACGTTTTAATGGATATTTAAAAATCAAAACTTGTGGAATATTATGAAATGTAATGAATAGTAGCTCAAATAAAATTGTAAATAATTTTGAAATGCCTGAAATTTTACTAAATTGTCAAAGTGAGGGCCATAGACTAAATTAATTATACTAACTTAAGGTAAAACTATTGAGAGTAACACTGTAGACATTTACATAAATGCTTAAATAAAAACCGTATAGAATCTTTTACATATTATTTTGAAACATTTGTTTGTATTTTGCTACACAAGACTTTTTTTTTTCTGGGGACATAACTTGTCTTAAATAACACACAACGATTTCTAACCGTTGACCTTCACAAAGTTCATTGTGAAATGGGAATGACATGGTTGTCAACATTTGATGGATCTCCACAACATGTGAATGTGGGGAATGCCAGGTCTCCACCGTGGTTCGGGTCCCACGTTAAACTGTAGGTCCTTCATTTCATATCACAATCACCCTACCATTACACATTAGTCGTAAGTGCGTATAACCCGAATGGGTAGTAAGACATGGTGTTAATAATAATAATAATAAATTTGATTGATCTCAAAAAAATCATACCACGTTGGGAAATGTTTTATTTAGTGTTTATTTGTTTGATATCGCTTATGCCACCCAAATCGTGTGCGCGTGCCATAGATGTATCCTACCTTAGACCATTCTGCCACTGAAGCGGGCCTTAGCGTTTGTTCTCTCTGTTGATATAATCTTGGTCTATACATATCCAAACCCCGAATCAGAACATTCACGTTCTGACGCCTGCCTCACCGAGTTGATGTAATTGATGAGGCTGAGTCCTCCGTCCCAAGGCATCTCCTGGTCACAGGAGACATTTGACAGTCGCAAGGCGTGACTCTGCTCCAGGGTCTGCAGACCGATGGCGAACACCAGCACCGAGTCGTACATCAAAGCAGGCTCCGCCTGGGAACAATGAGAGAACTTCGCCCTTTACACGTTTAAAATTAGAGTTGCAAAGCACCCAGAGGACCGAAAAAAAAAGGACTTTTTGTTGCTGGAAAAAAAGAAATATTACATAGGGAAGCAAGCAAAAACTAAATATGAAACTGGAACGTTTTTTAATTCGAGAAATTTATTTTAATTTCAATCTTTAAATTTTATGTGTTTGCATAGAAGAAAAGGTGAACTGAAGCATTTAGCTACCTGATTTTAAAACATGTCCTACCCTCACCCCCTGTCCCCGTCCCATCCTGAAACATTATGTGGCGGAATGACTGCATACATTTTCTTAGAAAACTCAACCGTTTTAAAATACAATTACTTTTTAATCAATTTTATGAAAAGTGAAATTTAATTTATTTTTACTTCTATTAAAACTGTATTGACAAAAAAAGGAATTTCTTGAGGAATACCTGAAAAAAATAATAAAAAAAACGGATAATTTGGCTGTAAGAAATTAGTGGAACTCCTCCAAAATGTATATAGTTGGATTTTTATTTTAGTCGTCGAGTGGCGGTAAAAAGGCTGAGGGGCTAGTTACTTTTTTTTGACGAAATCTATTCCGTGTAGGTAAAAAAAAATTCCAAATAATTTTTAATTAAAACCGAATATAGTAGCCTTGAAATATTTTATTAGAACTCTGACACCAGTACTATAGTCTAATTTTCTTCAGATTTATTTTTAGAAAAGATTTTTTTTAGTTCAAAAATTATAACACTAAACTATTGTATTAGTGTTATTTTATATATTTTGTTAATATATATCAAAAGTTTCAGGTGCAAATCACATGACTTGATGTAAAACTACGCGAAAGTATAAATGGGACTGTAGCTGTCAATGACCTAAACTTAAGACAACAATATTGTTAAGGCTGAATTTAAGGGGAAATAATAATCATTGGTCTGTAAGAAAAATATTTGTTTACACTTTGAAAAATACTCCTCCAGATTACAGGATTAGTTATGAAATCTTTGCCTCCCAAGCAAGGAGTTTGTCGGACAACCGCACTTTGGAAACTCTGAAACTGACTCGGAGATTAACTGTGGATTCACACTTTCACCGAGAAACTAGCGCAGAACAGAAAATAGGTCACGTGACGAGATCTAAGCTAATAATATTTCCTCCTTTTGGGCGCGAGCTGTTTCGCTAAAGTTCAACTCGTCGTTACTTTGTCCGCTCTGCCTGAAATTTCTGGCGCGGGAGAACCAATAAATTAAAAACCAACTATTTCAAATTAGTGCGCATGCGCATTTGTCGACGTGTGTGCTCTACAGCCAGAAGCTATCGGACAGCTTCGTTGGCTTTTGTGAGGATATTTGAAATATCTTGTTAATGTAAAGCGAGTGTATCAATGTATTGGATTGTGCAACTGCACAGCGTTTTAATTTGAAAATATTAATCGGAGAATGATCTAAAATATATGTTTATCAACCAGAAAATAAAATGGGTTGATAGTCAGCTGTTTTAAGTTTGCATTGCAATGCATCATGGGCCAACATACACAAAGTGTGAATCGCTGCGCCCCTGAGGCAGATCCTGCTTTCTATTCTCGGCTAACGTGTGAGTGAATCAAGGTTACGTGTGAGTGAATCAAGGTTACGTGTGAGTGAATCAAGGTTACGTGTGAGTGAATCAAGGTTACGTGTGAGTGAATCAAGGTTACGTGTGAGTGAATCAAGGTTACGTGTGAGTGAATCAAGGTTACGTGTGAGTGAATCAAGGTTACGTGTGAGTGAATCAAGGTTACGTGTGAGTGAATCAAGGTTACGTGTGAGTGAATCAAGGTTACGTGTGAGTGAATCAAGGTTACGTGTGAGTGAATCAAGGTTACGTGTGAGTGAATCAAGGTTACGTGTGAGTGAATCAAGGTTACGTGTGAGTGAATCAAGGTTACGTGTGAGTGAATCAAGGTTACGTGTGAGTGAATCAAGGTTACGTGTGAGTGAATCAAGGTTACGTGTGAGTGAATCAAGGTTACGTGTGAGTGAATCAAGGTTACGTGTGAGTGAATCAAGGTTACGTGTGAGTGAATCAAGGTTACGTGTGAGTGAATCAAGGTTGCGTGTGAGTGAGTCAAGGTTGCGTGTGAGTGAGTCAAGGTTGCGTGTGAGTGAGTCAAGGTTGCGTGTGAGTGAGTCAAGGTTGCGTGTGAGTGAGTCAAGGTTACGTGTGAGTGAGTCAAGGTTGCGTGTGAGTGAGTCAAGGTTGCGTGTGAGTGAATCAAGCACAACAACACATATTTAAAGAGTAAATAATCTAGTTTCTAATCGATGATAAGAATCAAAACGTGATACTAAAACCAACAAGTTCTAAACCTTTTCGTGGGTGTATTATCGTCTTGCCTGAATTATTCTTGAAGCGTTGAGGATGCTGTGACCAGTGGGATGAAATCTCTCCATATCCTTGAGTATTTCTTGAACACTCACATCCTCGGCATCCACAATCCTGAAGGCCGTCATGTTTACAAAGTTGTACTTGAAATCTTCCAGATCGAATGTTTCGATATCCTATAAAATCACATTCCAATTAATATAAGATATTAATTGATTTCTATCTTGATTGTACAAAAGTAATTTTAAAATAAAATGGCACACAATAAATTCCCTAATATTTTCTAAAAAAAACACACACAAATAAAACACGCTATCGCAACTCTTTCTTTTTGTTCTAGACGCTTCGGTGGTCGAATTGTTTAAAGAAGTGATCGGCAACTGATCGATCGTGTGGAAATTATCAGTCGATCATATGCATACTTTCAAATAATATTTGAGTGTGACCAAAATAACCTTCATCGGTCATAATCGATAATGTTTGTAATGATTTTAATAGTTAAATGTGAAAATGTACATTTTATTTATTCTGATTTTTTTTATCTATAATCGCGGGAAATATTTATTTGAAAAAATATGGAATTGAAGGAATAAATAAAAGCGATATGGACAGAAAAAAAAATATTCAAAAGTAAATTGGAGAAACTATGTGTTATCACGGTACTTTTGATGAGTTTTAGGTATATCGGGGCCAATAAGAGTTGTCTAACACTTTTCTAAGACAGCAGTTTCTCAATAGACTGGAATGCCGATAACTGGGTAAGTGGAGATTCGAATAACAGTAGAGTATATTGAGGGTGCTTTTCCCTAAATGCTTTTACACTTTCATTCTTTGAAAACGTGGTTACACTTCTTCTAAACTCAACGTTCTCTATCCCTCGTATAATAGTGTGAATAGTACAGGACAATATCCCGTATGGGAAGTGAAATGTGGTGACAAAAATTACGTAAACTTTTACAGTATTTAAATTTGTATTTAGTTAATATAATCTAAGTATTAAAAAAAATTGACGATAGTATTATAAATAGTGTAGAAGTACCTACTTACGAAATTGGTAAAGAAATAGTTGTATTTATAATCATTCATCTGGAGCTGAAGAATCTGTAAATAATATTTTAAACCAAATTAATAGAGATACATATTTAGTAAGAAAAATTCAATCTAAGCATGTCATAGTCATGTTATATACCTTAATAAACTTCACTGCCAACCAAAGTTCCAACTAACCAGTTAAGTCTCATTTTGGATTAAACTATTCACTTAGGTATTCTCTCGTGTTTCACTCTGTAAACTAAATGGGACGGTTAATTCAAGATTCATGAGATGGATTCACATTCTGTGTGTTAATGTTACACAAAAGATTGGAAACAAAAATCATTCTGATTTAATTAGATACAACTTTGGTTCAATTAGTATACGAGGCTCGTACGTGTGAACTTCCCCCCTGGGGTGTTGAAGTACGTATTTCTAATGACTACTGTTTTAATTAAAAGATAGAGAGTAAGTCCAAAGATACATTCTAGAGTTAATAAATTTAACTTGTGGAATAAATTGCGTAACTCTTTCATGGCAAATGGGTATTTACCTAACCGTCATTATATAAATCTTCACCTCTTACGATAAAGGAGCATCAAATGTCAAAATATGAAAATAAATAAGAAATATTGAAAAACGAGATTACAATAAGTCAGGCAAAAGCTTGCCCGGGACTGCCCTCATTGTTTAACCCATCAAATAGTAATTTATTCCACCCTCCCTCCTCCACTATTTTTGTCCTTACATACAGACTTAAGGTGGGGGTATAGGGGACGCAAGGTAAGGTGTTTTTGAAATTTTTATATCAAAACTTATTTGGTTAAAATAAATAAAATATTGATTTAGTAAATAATAGTTTAATTTTCTACACATGATATCAATAGTTCTTGATCATCTTTCAAGGATGACCCGGAATTTAATGACTTTTCTCTTAATGAATTTAAAAAGTTTGTCATTTAATTCCATTATGCTTATTATATATATTCAACAACTGTTGATATCATCACGTGAAGAAAATTAAAATATATTTGTACTGGAACAATATTTTATTCATTTCGGCCAAAAATTATTTTTCTGTATAAACTGCAAAAAAAACCACCTGGCCTGTTATAGCGTTCCATACTTATTTTCCTTAAGGCGTCACACCCTGATTAGACTTAACTTACAATGATGGGGAGTAGGGGTTTGAATCCCGGTCGGATGTACTGAATGTGGTTTTTCTTAAATTGTTTTCCAATCTTCCACCACTCAAATATCAGTACATTTATTCTAAATTCTGACTTCTCTATTTATACTCATTAGTGTAATTAATATGTTTGCGTGTAACCCGAACGTGTAGTAATACATGGCAATTTTTATTCATTTATTAAAAAACCCATACAAACGTTAAATTTAGGTCAAAAAGGAAGGAAATTGTAATTCAGTGCAGTATTTCATATTTGTCTACTTGCATTAATATTATTATTACGGCGTATTAGTATCCGTTCGTGTTTTACGCACTTACGCTAATGTGTAATGCTAGGATGATTGTTAGATGAAATGGAGGACCTACAGTTTAACGTGGGACCCGAACCACGGTTGAGGCCTGGCATTCCACACATTCACAAGTTGTGATTAATACACGTCTTGTCAGAGGTGAAAGAAGAGTCTGGAAATCAGATAAATCTGTGCCAGGACCGAGGATTGAACCCCGGAACCCAGCACAGAAGTCCGACACCTTACCCCTAGACCACTAGGTCACCATCTACTCATAGTTCATGCGATTAAAATTAAAGGTACTTTCTGTACAGTTGTATACTACTTCCAATGTGTGTTTCATTTTTTAAACAAAGCCCTTCAACTGAAATTCTTCTTCAACTCACCCCTTTTAGGAAATAATGCATATTTTCCGGCCTAGTATCCACCACAAGGTTAGTGATCTCTTTGCTCTTGATCTCTTTGAGCACGGCTCTATAAGTGTCAGGATCTGCCTGGCGAAGGTGGACTTCCACTTCTTGGTTCACTTGGGAGCGGACCAGTTCTCGCAATTTGATCAAGCCTAAAACGAATACAAATACTGGTACTGTATTTTCCTTAATACAAGTACAGTGAAGCGTCGTTAATCCGGATCGATCGGGACCGGGACCCATCCGGATTACTGAATTGTCCGGATTTTCAAATGTGCTTTCAATAACTGTATACATACGTATACGTGTGGTTTTTCTTTTTTGTGGACCTTCTTCAGAATCTAGTTTTGAAACAAAACGTTGCAAACTGTCTTTCTTTGCTTTAATGTCACTAATGGTTGAAGTTCCCACACCATATATTTTAGCGAGAGATGCACCACTTTCCCCTTTAAACAGTCCTTATAGAATTTCTAACTTATCCTCTATAGATACAAATTTATGTTTCCTTTTATTTTATAATGATGACATGATTAACAAAGTAAAAATATGTTCCGTTTTAACTCGCACACTAAAACGTCACAAGGCAACTATACGACGAAGGTTTCACCACTGCTGTATAGTTTGTAAGTGATAGCACAGAACTGAGCCGAGCACGTGACCAAGGAGAGGTGACTGGCTAAGTCGTTGAGCTCTCAAGGACCCCTTCCACTACCTCCCCTACCTGCTCTCAGCTCCAAATCCGGATTTGCGACGCTCCGGATTTTTGACGTCCGGATTTTCGACGCTCTACTGTACTAAAAAAGAATTCCCGCACCGATATTAACGCGCACTGTTGTGAATAAAGTGTCGGTTATCGCTGTTAGAGAATATGGTGGCACTGAGATGGAATTGAAAGAGGGACTATTATGCAAGCAGGAGACCGAATTGGTCTATCATCAAATAACGTACAAGACTACAGAAAATAATCTACAGTTAGTTAAGTAAACTTCTCTTTAAGTCAACAACCGGAAGGTTGGTTTGATTTACATCCACCCAGAGCTGGGCATGATCTCAGACCTTCAGCTGGTCAGTGCTGCCTGCACCATCTGGTAGAAATACCATGTATTGGGGAGTTCAGAAAGTGCGGTTGTTCCCCCATTGCCTTCCAACATAAATGTCTATGAGCAAGCACCAAAGAACCTACCAATTTTGCCAGAAAGTTATTGTCTATACCTTTCAAGGACTAATTACATTCCACAATCACTGAGGATTGATGGATTTACTTCCCCTCCGAAGGAAACTGTGTAACGGATTTTTATAACACAAGAAAAATGAGTCTACCTTGACTGGATCTGAACTCATGAATATTGCCCCTATGGCGAGCACTTCGCCCCAAGGCCACCGGGTTCAACAACATTCGTATCATAGAAAAAATTCTACTCATGTCCACCATAAAAAAAAATTGAAATTTGCCTATTGAAATCACTATAATTGGCACAAATAAGCTCATGAGAATAAATTCTCTCTGGCCTTAAAGAGCACACAACCCCTATCTTCAAATTACTTAGGATTAGATTGTGAGCTCACTTATAATTTGTGAAATTATTCTGCTTTCCATAAAAAATATTATTATCATTATTATTATTATTAGCCCCGCGTCTTACTACCCGTTCGGGTTGTACGCACTTACGCTAATGTGTAATGGTAGGGTGATTGTAAGATGAAATGGAGGACCTACAGTTTAACGTGGAATCCGAACCACGGCGGAGGCTTGGCATTCCACACATTCACAAATTGTGAAATTAATACACGTATTTTTAGAGGTGAAGGAAGGGTTTGGTAATCAGATAAATCCGTGCCGGAGGCGTCAATAAAAATAAAATGATCATATCCGAAACATTAAATTCAACCTAGAGGTAAATTTGCTCCACGCACTAGCAAGATCAACCAATACTAAAACTAAATGTGTGCCCTATACCTATGCGGCTCACTTACAGAAGGTAGGCACAAAATAAAACGGGTCAAAGTTTTGGAACAAAGACTTTATATTATTTCTTACAGAGATAAGAGCAAATGCGCTTATAACGCCATTTAGTGAGTTTCTCCTGGCTAAGCTTTGATATTATATAGAATAACTGTTATTTAAACTAGTATAATACGTGTTTTAATCTAGTATAGTAAGTGTTTTAAAACTGTTTATTTTAAGTTCATTATTTGTAAAACTTTAATCAGGCTTACACTTATTTTATTGAACTTTTTCCATCATTTGTATAGAAAAAAGGTGTATGTTTTCTAAAAATAATCTTAGTTTATGTTTTCTTAAGTTAGCAACTCGAAGGTTTGTTTGATGTGATCTCTATCCATCTGGAGTTGGGTTACGCACTCGCCTATTTGGCCGGTTAGTGCTGCCTGCACAATCTGGTTGAAATCACTTGTACTAAGCGAGTTCAGGAAATGTGGTGGTTTCCCGTTGCCTTCCATACTGAATTTCTATGAGGGAGTGCGAAAGTGCCTATCTATTTTGCTGGTAAAGGTATTTTTACATATCTTTCAGGGTACTTTTATGTGCCATAATTGACATCGGACCAACAATTTTACTTCCCTCCGAAGGAAGTTGTGCTACGGATATTTATCGGTTAGGAAAAAATCCGTTGATCTTGGCGAGAACTTTACCTCAAGATGACCAAGATCGACTATTTGTAAATAGTAACATATAATTTATACATCATTTTTTGCGAGATTATTTTTTACTCTCATTGAATAGATTGTATCATGCTATTTATTCTATTCATTATTTGAAAATAATTGTTTGATAGCAATGTATTTTTCAATTTGATGACTATTGAATATAAGTTTAGTAAATAGCTTGTGAATAACCCGGATGGGAAGTAAGACGTGGTGGAATAAAATAAAAAATTAGAAATCAATAGAAGTGCTTTTTTTTATATTATATTTTTAAAACTTGAAGCGATTCGGTTAGACAATAGTTAATAAATTTCTTATCAATCTAGTTTTTTACTTTCTCATATAAAGAGAAAGAATTGTTCAATTGTACATTAGACCTCGAGATTTTGATAAATATTCAAGTTTAATGTTCCCCTAAACCCCAAAAAGTGTATTTTACAATTTCGAAATGACTTGATGGATTTTGTTCAAACTAGATATTTAAATGTTGTTATGAATATAATAAATGACATTTTTTGATTTATACTTCATACCTTAAATTAAGCGAAAAATATTAATTTACGAGTGATTTTTTTTTGAAAATTACAAATTAAAAATATAATCGCTATAGCAATTTTGTTTTGAATGAGAATACAGGGAGTAAACCTAATAAAACTGCATTGCTTTCAAGTTTTTTGGTGGAATTTATTTTAAGGGTAGTGGTGGTTAAATTTTTTTAAATATTAATAAAATGTCTTTAACGTTTTCTGGTAAGTATTTTACAATATAAATAGTCAGATCAAGCCATTGATAACTTTCTAAAAAATCTTACAATATAGGTTTCCTTGCTACACCAACACAATGTATAACTGTGATAACTTTTTATCTCTAAGTAAATTAGCTTCCACAAACTACATTTTGTTTTATTTCTGATTTAGTCTAAGCCTGAATTAAATTTAATCTTCCTACAACTTTTTTTTTTAATTTTTCTCTCATTGATACATTTTTATATAGATGAGTGCCTAAGAGTACACTGTAGTGAGGTTAAAACTGCTCCTAGTGAATACTAAGGAACGTTCTATTTCATCGGGAATAAAAGCCACAAATAATATTAAGGTACACGTTACGTTGTCAAAACGTTTCAAATCACTAATCATTAGAAATCTTGTTCAAAGAACACGACCATCAAAATGCACATCTTTCACTCGACATGTAGCTTACGTGCTAAATTTGTTCAAAATACATATGATAATTTTAAAGCTTTATCAGGACCATACACACAACTTGTGTATATATAGAGAGAGGTATATTGTATATATATATATATACAATATACCTCTAAACAACCATATAAAAACACTCAACCACACTCATATATGCCTTGTGGCCCCAGCTCCGAACTCTACGAAAAAATATTAGAGTAAGGTGGCCACATTCAGTTGGCGAGAAACTGCCGGGCAGACATTCAGTTTCAACCACTAATATTTTTAGTCAAAAGAACCATCTCAGTCAGTGAGAAATTGCCGGGCAGACTTTCAGTTTTAACCCAATATTTTTAGTCAAAAGGACCATCTCAGTCAGTGAGAAATTTCTGGGTAGACATTCAGTTTCAACCAAAATATTTTTAGTCAAAAGGACCATCTGTCAGCGAGAAATTGTCACGCAGACGTTCAGTTTCAACCCAATATTTTTAGTCAATAGAACCATCTCAGTCAGCGAGAATTTTCCGCCCAGACTTTTGGCTCTAACACATTTTTTTTGACTATGCGTTTAAGATATGCTTCACGCGAAAATAAAGTCGAAAGATCCCAACGGAGCTCTTTTTCCTTGACAACCCTATAATTTGTGTTTTATTAATAGAAAAAAAAAGTAAAAATATTACATTAGCTCATTTTCAAAGGATTTATGAGCAAATGTTGTGGAGCTATGAGACTAGGCTCGATGAAAAAAGGGGATATTTATAAAATTAGTCCTCCTCTAACGAATACAGTAATTTTTTTTATATGTTCACAACATAACATGATATTTGAAAACTCGCCGCGAGTTTTCCTCTTTACCTTGAGATAAGGCGTTTCGTAGTTTTCTTTCTACTATTTTTCTTATTGACATGACAAAGGGTGGTTGTAGGTGTAAGGTTAAAGGGAGCATAATATTAGGTTTAATAAAGAAATATCTAAAGACAAAAGGCACACAACTTTGTATTTTAAGCCATGGGGCTTGACAGAGATTGATACTTTCTGATGACAAGAGGCAGCCACCTTAAGTGTACCGTAAACTTAAAAAGTTGGCAAAACATTGCAATAAAACATACCTATATGTACAAACGCATCATATATATATATATTTAGTTGCAAAATTATTTGTACTATTGAACAACAAACGAAAGCCTACTAAACATATTATATAATGATAGGATAGAAATGGGTTATCCATTCACGGTAGGAATTACTCCCTGAAAGGTCTTTTTCTCTACCAATATCGTATTATATAATATATTTCTGGTAGGGAAAAAGGCCTTTCAGAAAACAATTCCTACGCTGAACAGACTTTACACAAGAACTCACCATAGTCCTCCTCGTACACAATAGCGACTTTAGTCCAGTTGAGGAAGGCCATGACGTCTTGGAAGGCGACGTTGAGCAGTCTCTGGGCCGGGAACAGATTGATAGAGAACTCGCGGTACTCCGCGTCGAGATCCAGACGAGACTCGAGGTGGGGGATATCGAGGGCGTCACAGATCGAGTGAATGTGGGCACCCAGCAGAGGATCTGACGGGCCGAACACCGCGTGGACTCCGTACTGTACCTGCTGACAGGCTGCAAAAATAAAAAAAAACACCGGTCAAAGATTACTAACATGGATCTTTTGATTCAACACATCAACCCATTGGTAAGATTAGGTCATTTGTTTGTTATTTTGCTCCGCTTCTTATTTCATATCACCAGCTTCAGTGACTGCCTGGTCTAACGCGCTACTCTCGTAGTAGACTAGCCTACCGATGACGGGGAGATCGAGGTTCGAATATCAATCGGGTTTACTTAGGTTTCCCCCCCCCCCAAAAAAAAAAGTTTTATACTCTCCCTATACACAAATGCGGGTACACTTCCTATAAATCTAACCACCCTAATCCCTAAAACCGGTAGCGTAACTACTATATTAGCGTATAACCCGAACGGGTAGTAATAGGTGGTGCTAAAAACTTCCCTTTTGGGATAATTTATTTTCCCGCTGTGTCCTTGGAGGCTATCTCCATGTCCCGACGAGATGATAGGATGATGAAAGTGAATGGGGGCGTGGAACTAGTGGAGACTCTTAATCCCAAACTAAGACTAACCAATCAAACCCTGTTAAGTGTTGGAATAATTTCCTTTCTGGAACATTAACAAAGGTACCAGCTGGGAATTGAACCCATGACCCTAGGTTTGTATTATTATTATTAGCCCTGCGTCTTACTACCCGTTCAGGTTATATGAACTTACGCTAATTTGTAATGGTAGGGTGATTGTGAAATGAAATGGATGACCTACAATTTAACGTGGAATCCGAACCACGGTGAGGGCCTGGCATTCCACACATTCGCAATTTGTAATTAATATACGTCTTGTCAGAGGTGAAAGGAAGGGTCTGGCAATCAGATAAATCTGTGCCAGGACCAAGGATTGAACCCCGCACCCCTAGCACAGAAGTCCGACACCTTACCCCTAGACCGCCAGGTCACCCATCAACATTTATTGAAAACCTTTCATGAGCATAGTGACATTAGAAGATAAACTTTTTAAATGAAGTTAGAGAAAAAGTAATTAAATTCCAGGACACCCTTGACAGACATTCAACAATTGTTGAGGTCACCAATCGGAGAAAATTAATTATATATTTCCACTGGAGAATTATTATATGATATATTTTGACCAAAAAAATTTTGATTTAAAAACTGTAAAAAATACTGCCCTTAATTCGCGTGCCTTACACTCTGATTATTGCACAAGAATACGCCTGGGAAAATAGGATATATAATTTTATACCATGATTTGAGTAGGTAACTGATTCTAGAAGGCCTTATTTATTACTATAATCCTACTGTGTAGTAGTATTTTGGTAAAATAAAAGGCCTTCCTGAATATATGCCCGTTCTAGGTTTTTTTAATCCTACCAAACTACAACTATAAAGTAGAATTTTGGTAAGAACTGAGGCCTTCCAGAACGGATTAACTACCAACATCATGGTATACATAAGATATTATCTACCTATGGGTGATCTGGTGGTCTAGGGGTAAGGTGTCAGACTTAAGTTCCGGGGTTCAATCCTCGGTCCCTGCACATATCTATCTGATTACCAAACCCTTCCTTCACCTCTGACAAGACATCTTGTGAATGTGGGGAATGCCAGGCCTCCACCGTGGTTCGGATTCCACGTTAAACTGTAGGTCCTCCATTTCATCTCACAATCACCCTACCATTACACATTAGCGTAAGTGTGTATAACCCGAACGGGTAGTAAGACGCGGTGCTAATAATAATA
>CABEEJ010000403.1:235630-250691 GCA_901482245.1 Timema douglasi | reverse complement strand
CAACTGGTCCTTACATTAGAAAGGAACTATCCATCTATTGAAAATCAAGTAACAATATGGTCTCGTAGCGCGACAATAATTCTGTTGAGTGGAGGAGGAAGAAGGAATGATGGATGGTTTCCATCATGTTTTACGTTGTGGAATATTGAGGTGTTGGGGACGTTGGGTGACAATAGAGCTAGGACGTGGTTGTCACTGTGAGAGATACGTCAATAGAAAAGACACCACACACCACCTCGTGGAGGACACTTTGTGGTGGATATTCGAGCAAGTTCTACATACCACCATCCTCAATCCACACGCACTCACACATAAGCTGTGGTATAATGGTCAGAGCTACTGCCTACAGAGTCAAAGGTCCCGGGCTCGATCCCTGGCGCTTCAGATTCCCTCTGAAGTAGTAACTGGGTCAAATCAGCCTCGAGAAAACGAATGAGGATCCACTTGAACGAAAAATTAGCAACTCTGGTCTAAAAAACTGAGAGTAACGGCCTGGAGGGTTAATTGTGCTGACCACATGACACCCTATATCCACAAATGTTAGCACTATCATTGCCAACAGACGGCATACGTTTGGTTGGAACAACTCGATTACGGATTGACGAAATGGAGAGAGATAAAATCTGTTTTGATCTATATGCAAGCTATTTAACTTTTTTTTAAACTCGTCAGGCTTATCCGCATATATGCATTAATATTTAACTTTTTTTAAACTCGTCAGGCCTATCCGTATATATGTATTAATAAGATAGGAATGAGTGAGGTAGAATATAAAGGAAATGTACCTTTATTTGATTGGAAGGATAGGGAGAAACCATGAATTTTCTTACATCATTACCGTTTCCAGCCTGTGCTCTAAGTCAGTTTCTTCTTATTTTTTTTATTACCGGTTTGCTAGGCCTGTCGTAGTGAAATCATAAGTTAAAGGGGGGTAAAAGTTACCGCATAATATTTGGGCGGTATTCAAAATCAGATCTCTTCGACAGTGACGAACAAATGTAACCTTCTCCACTCCCTAATAGCCTCATCCCTTTTTCGGACCAAATATATTCCTAAGCCCCTTGTT
The DNA here is from genome assembly GCA_901482245.1 of Timema douglasi. NCBI lineage: Eukaryota > Metazoa > Arthropoda > Insecta > Phasmatodea > Timematidae > Timema > Timema douglasi. The sequence continues at coordinate 249,625 of CABEEJ010000403.1, read as the reverse complement.
TTCGAACACCCTAATTTTTTTTCCCATTATTTTTAAGTTAAGAGGGTGACCTGGCGGTCTAGGGGTAAGGTGTCAGACTTCTGTGCTGGCGGCCGGGGTTCAATCCTAGGTCCCGGCACAGATTTATCTGATTACCAAATCCTTCCTTCACCTCTGACAAGACATCTTGTGAATGTGGGGAATGCCAGGCCTCCACCGTGGTTCGGATTCCACGTTAAACTGTAGGTCCTTCATTTCATCTCACAATCACCCTACCATTACACATTAGCGTAAGTGCGTATAAGCCGAACGGGTAGTAAGACGCGGTGCTAATAATAATAATAATAATAATAAAAGTTGAGAGACCACGTTTCACACCCATAGATAACAACCAGTAGCTTTATTGTTTTGTATTTCCTGGGTTTTACATTCCTTGAAAGCAGACGAGACGTCAACAACTTACTGACCGAGTAAATTCATGCGTTTACCGATAGTATTATTTTAATAATGTCTAATTTATTATCCTAATTAATATATAAAATTTTTCCTTAGTATTTGAACTCTTTAACTCGGTCACTTTATTTGTTGTTCGCAGTGATCTACAAATTATCGTCTCCATTCTGTTTCTCTGTATTTTCATAATTATCTTAGTCTTTTCAGCGTTCCCTTCTATACCAATTTCCTTACCAAACTCTAATAAAATATCTACATTTCTTACAACAGTTTCCTTACTATTTGATAAATCGTCTTTATGTCCTAATGGCTGCATTTTAACGTTTAATGTCAACCCTTACCTATTAAATATATGCTAATATTTTCAAAACACTTATTTCTCTTATAAAATTATTTTGAATCCATTAATATATAATTGTAAATAAACATTTATTTGGAAAAAATCCATCAACAATGGATTGGGGAGAGAGATAATTAATTCAAAAACATTTTTTGGACTCTGACATTAATTTTAATTGTAATTGTTGTGAAAAATAATTATTTGATTATTTATTTAGGAACATGGTTTGATACTTTAGCTTAATGTAATACGTGTTAGATAAAAATTAACTCTTTCTTTGGTAGACGTATGGTCTAAGGGCCAGTTTCATAGTCAAATTTAGTACGCCTCAAGTGCGGCGCTACACTAAGTACATGACGACACCTACCTAGACTAGAATGGAATGGGCCGTTCTCGCATAGGAAACTGGCCCATTCCATTCTGGCTTAGGTAGATGTCGTCATGAACTTAGTGTAGCGCCGCACTTGAGGCGTACTAAATTTGACTATGTAACTGGCCCTAATACTTTACTCTCGCACTAAGCTAGGCTGCTTTTGAAAGCCAGATCGGGGTTCAAATCCTGGTTATATGTACCGAGGATAGTTTTTCCACATTCCTGCCCCGCAAATTTGGGTAAAATTCCTTTAAATTATACCTTACTCATCCCTAACATATACGTGTAATTGGTACATTTTCATATAACCTGAACTGGCACTAAAACGCGTTTCTAAAATAAACTACTTTCAATATGACTTCTCTCAATACAAAGTGCATTCATACTACAGGGAGAGTAGGCTCGATTAAAAAAAAAATACTATATAGCAATATTAAATTCGACACCTTAGTTCAGTTGGTAGCGTGTCTGCCTATTTAGCTAAAGGTCCCGAGTTCGATTCCCGGCATGGCCGAAACATTTATCATTGGTAAAATATGGGTTTACCCTTTCACAGCGATGAACTAACGGCCGGGGACTGGATGTTGTGCTTGTTCTAGTATTAAGTTAGATTATAAGACATGTGAAGCTATGGCAGGCCTAGCAGGCCGGTAGTGGAAAATATAAAGCTCGAATAAATAATCTACCTGGACCACAGACTGGAAACAGTAATTGATGTAAATGTAAAAATATAAATTTTATAAGAAAGAGGTTATATACCAACTCGATTGACTACATTATTTAATCTTCTGGATGCACGTATCATTATCGTAAAACATGAGTATATAGCCTGTAGTAAAAACCCTTTAATATAAAATGTAAAGATTTTTTTTTAAAAAGATAAGTTATATGAATATAATTCCCTTGAAACGGAAAGTTTAAATTAAAAAAAAGATATGATACAGCTACCATATTTTCATGATTGAAATTTTATATATAATTGAATAAGTGTATAGGCGATATCTTATATTTAATATATTATATAAGCCTAAATATAGAGAATAGATATTGAATAAATTTAATTACGGTGACATAAGGGATTTTTCTATTTCTGTCCTGAATAATTTAAACATATAAATTGAATGCACCATTGTGATCATCCATAGTGTAAGCCAATACATTGTTGATTTTAAAACGTAACACCGTTAAAAACGTTTAATTGACGTATTCTTGAAATAATTGTTAAAAGCAAGCCTTAGTCACTAGACCTGTTGGCGTATTCTTGACAGATTGGCCTTTATTAATCTTGAGGTTACTTTACCTGCCGTAATCTTGAAAGGTTGGCTTGTATTTAATCTTTAAAACGAAGGAAGTAGATTAGCTGAAGCTAACAAGATGACGTCGCAAAAACCAGAGCGAATCTAGTGGCGGATCGTGGTCAAGTTAAATTATGCTCTTTGAGACTTGTGCTTTTAAGGGCTGGTCTTATGACTACCGAATACATATTGATATCGGTAGGTACATTTAGCGACCAGATAAAGGTTATCAGCCACTTTAATATTTTACGCGTATTATGGACTGAATTTATCTGCCGGAAAAATATTTTTTTATGCAGAAAACGCAAGATTGGTACTGTTTTTACTGGTGCGCGCATACGTATAAACACTGCTGCTACCGCTACCTGGCTAGTGGCTATATCACTCTACATTCGTTAAATAATGGCGGCTAAACTAGTGCGAGGAAACAGAATATTGTGTCACTTGGGTGCAGAAGCTAGGTTGTCTTGCAAGTACTAATTTCGGTGTCTGCCAAAATGTGGGCAATAGTTGGCTACAACGTTTCTAAAATGGAATTTATTGTACTCACATTTAAATAATTTTTTCTTATACATCTATAACTCTACAAATAGCTTGTCGGTTTCTATAAAAGTGTGAATTAAATGTTCTAACTTTATATAGTTAGAGCCTTGGCCTGTGCCTAATAAAACCGTGAATGAAGATTTTAACCTAAAAACATATTCTGATAGGCGAAACCTCATGAAAAACAACGCGTCACTATGGCAACAACCATTTTAATTTTTACATAAAAGTTTTCAGGTACTTAAACCTCCCGATAAAAATGCTATTGATAAATACATTTTATCTGGCGGAAGAATGCTATCTGGCAGTCAAAGACGCACTTCGAACTTATCGACCAGATATAAAAATTTATCCAGGAGCCATAAGACCGGCCACAAATAATATTCTAAGTAGTGTTACTTTGAGACAATTTCTACACATCCACTCACGACATCATGTTATGTCTGGTTGGCCAATTGGATGTAACCTGTAATGTTATTATTATTATTAGCACCGCGTCTTACTACCCGTTCGGTTTATACGCACTTACGCTCATGTATAATGGTGGGGTGATAATGAGATGAAATGGAGGACCTACAGTTTAAGGTGGGATCTGAACCACGGTGGAGGCTTGGCATTCCTCACATTCACAAGTTGTGATTAATACACGTCTTGTCAGAGGTGAAGGAAGGGTTTGGCATTCAGATAAATCTGTGTCGAGACCGAGGATTGAAACAGAAGACAGACATCTTACCCCTAGACCACCAGGTCACTGATAGCTTGTAATGGAAAATAATTGGGGTTGGGTGGTTCACCTCAATAGTAACGTCCCGTCAAGATTGTATTGACCTGGAAAATCCAAAATCTAACAGTGAGTGAACTGTTAATAAAATTATAAGTTTGGACGTATTATTACTTTGATAGCCCAACTGTCGGCACTGTTGGTGCGTAAATACTAAAGTCCCGGCTTCGAATCTCTCATTTTATTTTTAGCACAGCGTCTTACTGTTCAGATTATACGCCTATTTACTAATTAAATTAATTGGTCAGGGATTATGAAGGTTATATTTAAAGGAAATGCATGCGAATTTGCGTGTATGAATAGTGGAAACACATTTAGGAAAAAACATCCTCAGTGCACCCGACAGGGATCGAACACTGATCTCCCGGTCTTCGGCAGTCTAGTCTAACACGAGATTAGTGCGTTAGACCACATAGGCACCTAAGCGGGTGAATCTTTATTCAGGTGGCATTTTACCAAAGTAAGACACCTAATGTAGCTGATTAACTTTCGTTAATTCCGAAAGGTAATAAGCATACCTTGCACTTTTCCATTATGGCATAACTTATAAGGTTGTACATACTGTAATCCATCAAGGAGAGACTGCTACCTTTCAGGGTAAACGCAGTGTACATGCACCCTTTTCGTCTGGACGAGTATGGACGTGCGATCCGTTGAGCGGGATGAACGAATCCTGGTTGAAAGATGTGGGTTCTTTTTTTTATTGCGCGTCCAGGCCACAGGGCCGGTGTAGGAAGTCGTGTGTTTTCATTAAGCCCAGGTGGTAATCAAGGCCTTGAAAGAGATCCTACCTAAGAGCCCACAGGAGGAGATGAGGGCGAGAAGGGTGTTTAAAAAGTTTCGCATGAATTTCAAATGAAGCAGAGGTATGGGGTTAGGTGCTGTAGAGGGAGCTGCTCCAGCCAACCTCGTGGCCTCACAATACCTGAGAGGTTCCCCTTAATATGCTTGGGAGCGAGAGGGGGTTAATGTAAAAAATGGCTATTATATGGAAAATGAAAAATAATAGGCCTAATGGAGAGGTTGCATCAAAGAAGATGGTGCTGTTGTTTAAGAATGCTACACTATCCCAAATTGATTATTCAACTTTGAATAAATTAACACCTTAGACTTTTACGTTATTTGTATGTTAAGAAAATAGGCCTTTCAGGGTATATAACATTTTTTCCTCAGTTCTTGCTGGTGAGCTACTAAATAGGTAAAGGAGATAAGTTGAATGATGCGGCATCTAGAGCCTATTACAAATAGACTATGCATAAAGCACTTACTGCGGAAAAAAATTTCATCTCTTCTGTAAGGACTATTATAGAGAATGAAATAGCATGAAACCCGCCTCAGTGGCGTAGTTGGCTAACGCGCTTGTCGTGTTGAGCTCGACTGCTGAGGACGGGGAGATCGAGGTTAGAATCTCGGTCGGGTGAACTGGTGGTGGTTTTTCCTAAATGGTTTTCCACTCTCCTTCCACGCAAATGCGGGTTCACTTCCTCTAATTAAACCTTCCCAATTCCTAATCCATTAGAGTAATTAGTACTTAAAGCGTATAACCCGAACGGGTAGTAAGACGCGGTGCTAAAAAAAAAGCATGAAAAGACAAAACAGACAGACATATCTTACCTTGATACATATTGATGTTCTCATACCTCTATTTTCTTTCTCTTAGTATATATATGTGTGTGGCGAATGTGGGAGTGGTTACTTAATTCATCCCGATGAGATCATGTGGTAAAGGTAGAAATCTTAAACCTAGCTTAAGTTTAATTAACCAGACCATTGACAACCATAGTAACAATAATTCCTCTTCAGGAAAAATGCCTATGGTACCATCGGTAATTGAACCCGGGACCTCTAGATTAATATACGGGAATGATGGCTACTATACAAAGAGGCAGACGAGAGGTTAGTGACACATTCAACCACCAAGCGCTGTAGTCGATATGAGAAATGGAACTGTGCTAATTGTTTTGTTGTAGCTCATTTATAACTAATTTTTGCCTCCAGACAGCTTACAGCCAGCATTACATGTTAACCTATTGTGAAGAAGCCAAATATCAAACCACTCCTACTTCTTATAATCCAACCCTTCCACTAATACCAACATCTCACTGTCCTTTTTTACCCTCAACACACATTGTTTTCCCATCCTTGCTGACAAACAACATACATTCTTATTAGCACCGCGTCTTTACTACCCGTTCGGGTTATACGCACTTACGCTAATGTGTAATGGTAGGGTGATTGTGAGATGAAATGGAGGACCTACAGTTTAGCGTAGGATCCGAACCACGGTGGAGGCCTGGCATTCCCCACATTCACAAGATTTATTGTCAGAGGGGAAGGAAGGGTTTGGCAATCAAATAAATCTGTGCCGGGACCGAGGACTGAACCTCGTACCCCCAACACAGAGGTCCGACACCACCAGGTCACCCTAACATAGTAAATACATTTATTATTCACCTGGGAAGAAAATGGGAAACAATTGTGTGGAGGTTGAGTGTTATAAGGAGGGGTTTCTTAAATGGTTTCCCACTCTCCCTCCACGGAAATGTGATTACACTTCCTATAAATTCAACCTTCCTAATCCCTAACAAATTAATGTAATTAATACATAGGCTTATAACCCAAACGGGCTAGTGCTTAAATACAAAAAATAAAATCTGTATTGATGGCCGTATCGACGAGTTTGTGAGTGAAGGTTTCAAAATCCTATGTTATGTTATAACTTAATGGTAGGGGTTGGTATAACCGTCTAGTTATCCAAGAGGTATTTTACTAGATTATTTTCCACTCTCCCTCCACGAAAAAAATCATTTATCTGGCATTCTATCTAGCTCATTCTTACCCTATTATTGTAAATATGCTCGGACGGATAGTAAAACGTGACGCACAAACAAAAGTTGGTAAGTATGGTTGAGAATAGAACGCCAGTATTTCGCGTTAAGGTCCTCTATATCAGTGGTTCTTAACCTTCTATTGCTTGCGGCCCCCTAAATAGCCTGAAATATTTTCGCGACCCCTAGTTTTTACTTACATATTAATCATTAAGATTTATTATAAAATAGTGGCTTTATTTACTGAATACAATAACAAACAAGCAAAAATTAACTTACCTAGATGTATTTAATGGGATCTCTGCTGTTTAAAACTTTCCACTAATTTGTATATTCTTGTTTAAATTGTATTATTTAATGCTATTCGCATGCAGGAGTCGAATTGGAGTCTATTTCGCTGCTTCTTTTTTAATATTTATCATTGCTTACAGCCCGAAAGGGTAGTAAGACGCAAATAATAATATTTATCATTAAGGAAAATCCCTTTTCACATAAATAAGTAGAAACAAAGGGCAGCAAATTCGAATGGCGATGGTAAACAGATGGGGATTATTTGTACTATTCCTGATTTCTATTATCAATGCTTACCCTTCCCCCCATTAACCCGGAAAATTGAGTCTGCTATACTTACATTCTTACGATCATCGAATTATTTCTTATAGAACGTACAATTTAAGCTAATTGACTTCAGTAATAAGCAAATAACATTTTAGATAATTTTTTTTCGAGGCCTGCCCCAAAAAAACCCATTATGTTACCCCCCTGTTTAAGAACAACTGCGCTATATGGCTATAGTATTTATGTAGCCAATCTGACAGTAGAAATAGATCCGCTTATACTGTACCTATGCACAATAATTGTCTAATTATTGGGTATGTATCAATTTACTTACTAAAATGTTCAAATGACTTAATAGAGAAGAATATACGTATTAACTTCCAATTTAAACTCTTGAAAAGCCAATACAGGCTTAAATCTTATCATAGGAGAAATATTTATTTAAATCTAGAGGCTTGAAGTAAACATTTATTTTTTGCTTCTCCTAAAGCCAAACCATGCTATGAATGCTAAACTCGAGCACCTTAAAATAAATATTAAAATGATGTTTATCTAGGAATTAATTATCAAGACATAAATGTACTAGTTTAGCCGCTATCAAACATTAAAAATCTACCAGGATATATTTCTGGCTTTAAAATAAATTTAAATAAAGAAAATAACCCATCTATTTATATACTTGCCCTAAAGTACCGCAAAGTTTCTTTGTTTGGAAGAAACTTTAAGAAAACACAAACATCTTTAATACACATTGATAATATTTTACTTTATTAGTGGTAGTATTACATAAGTATTGCTATTACCTATGTAAAGTGTCAGTTGAAGGTCACATGACTACTTATATATAAATGCGAATTGCTTAAGTAACTTTAATAACTGTCAAAAGTGCCCCTTCCTATATAAATTAGGGCGTAGCACCCACATTATGAACATTTGAGCTAATAGTGTGTTTTATAAAATACACATGTCCACCAATTTCAGGAAAGTAAATGAATATATTTAATGAAAATTGAAATACACTATTTATTTCTGACACTAAGAGTTTATACCAATATAAATATTATTTTTACATTCATTTCAGATTTTAAATAATACAAATTAGAATTCCAAACGAGTATTAGGAGAATATTTTGTAATTTACGAAAAGAAAAGTAACAGCGTGTTTAATTAGTTTTTCTTTTTTTCCCCCCGCCTTTCTCATGTCGGTGTCACGACTCTCTTTCTTCCAATCCTATTTTATTTACTCTTCTTCCTCTGTCTACACTTGTCTCAAAAGTCTTCTTCCTGCTGTATTTATATTGGTTCTACAAGAAAACCACAGAGATTGGAAAGGCGGAGTAAATAACATGTTTTGGCAGCAATGGACAGCTTGTCTTACTGCCTCGTTCTTGTTGATTTTGTTGTTGTTGTGTGACTGAGGGGCTATCTCATCATGGTCGATCAATATCTCAAGATTTCACTTGACGATAAAAGTCGTTCAACAAATATATCTTAACTAAACAGCGCAACAAATTAATAAGTACGTAGTAATATTTGACGAAGAGGCATGCTCACTCTAATATTAATTAGTCTATTGTATTACTAGTTTACGACATAATTTACACCATTATCTGCGCGACAAAGGGGTTATAAAATGTGAACGGGGATTTTACACAAAACACATATAGTGGTCTGTCATATTTTGATCGTCCAATATTATTATTACTATTATTACCACAGCGTTTCACTACCCGTTCGGGTTATACGCGCTTACGCTCAGGTTTAATGGTAGGGTGATTGTGAGATGAAATGAAGGACCTACACAGTTTAACGTGGGATCCGAACCACGGTGGAGGCCTGGCATTCCCCACATTCACAAGTTGTGATTAATACACGTCTTATCAGAGGTGAAGGAAGGGTTTGTCAATCAGATCAATCTGTGCCGGGACCGAGGATTGAACCCCGGACCCCAGCACAAAAGTCTGACACCTTACCCATAGACCACCAGGTCACTTCAATATTTTAAACCAATTCAAAAAATTAACTTTTGAGGTCACATTAGTACATTATTTTAATGATTTGTCAATTTTTCACAATTTTCAGGGAATAGTTTGCAATTAAATTACACGGTGAGAATTTGTCCAATTCGCCTTGGATGATTCACATAATCTTTTCACCACGGAATAAAAATAAATTGCATAATTATCCACCATCATAACTGAAAGTTTGTAAATATGTGCAATTGATCTATTTTTGGGTCATATATTTTTGTTTAAGACAGTAGGTTTTATTACTGTATTCATATTTACACGAATATGGTAGGACTGGAGTAGTTAGAACGAGGAGGAAATTATACTATCATTTTCATAGATTAAAATTGGAAAACCATTAAGGAAAATTACCTCAATACGCCAGGTTTGGATTAAAAAATATAGGACATTTTAAAAACTCAAGTCGTTTTTAATAGAATTTAAGTATACAAACTAAACAAGAAATAATTAAATAATAACGTGGAAAACTCCCAGAAATACCAACCTATCTTGAATTTTAAAATAATCGTACCCACCTGATATTTTGTAAGATATATGTTCTGATGGTTTTTTTTAAATGAGCCTTTACAAAGTGTCCATGAATGAGAGTTCACATATGACCAATCTTTCACAACATATTGGACACACAAAAGGAAAAGAATTAGACTTTTAAATATAAGGCTGAAAGTGGGAAAATAAATAAAGGGAGTCGTATGATGGTTGGGCTGGGCTATGCTACGTTACGGTAGGTTAATTTAAGGATAGGGTAGTGTTAGGCTAGATAATGTTGGACTAGGTCTGCATAAATGAAAGGAATAATTCTTTTTATCCTTAGTCCATACGTTCTATCTCAGTTAGTCCAAAAAATAACTCCCATTTATTTAATAATACTACGCCAAACGTTCCGTATAGATTGGTACAAACGGGTAGCTCTTCCGGAAGAATGTGCCAAACGTCCTACGGCCATATGAAGAGAGTGGTACTTGTCTGTGGCGTTGAGAGGGGGGAGAGAGGGAGAGAAAGAGAGAGCGCCGTGACGATAAAGCATGCGTCACATATTCTACGAACAGGCAGAACCCTAACCTAAACCCATCACAATACTCCGATACCAGGGACTTGATTCACTCGCCACGAGTTGGGGATGATTCACGCTTTCTCTCAATGGCGGCTCGTGGGTTTTTGCCAAGAAGACACTAGGTTCGAAGGTCTTGTATTAATAAACAATCCTCTCACATCTATTTGACAAATCACACAAATTCCCACAGTAATAAAGTGGGCGAGTGTTTTTGGATCGGCTTTAAATGGCAGGATTTATAGTAATAGGAATTTATTTACCAGTAAATACTGATAAAAGTCTTTTTTACCTTTAGTAACAAGCCACAAGCCGTCACAACATTTTCACTCTTGTATACCTGCTTTACGCGAATAAATAAAGGACCGGTTGGTATGTTATTGGAACTTGCAAACCTGACTTTAGCTCGGAAGAGGGTGTGGAGTAGAAGGTTCAAATCCTGAATAGATGTGTTGAGTTATTTTTACCTCCACGCGAATGCACAACGATTTCATTTTTTCCTATCAGGATGGGCGGTACGATAGATTGCACAAAATAAACGTTGCTAAAGACTCTGGTTAGATAATTTGGTTAGGGAACGTTATTATGAATTTGGGCAACTATGCAAAATGGCTTTAAATTTTGCATTTATTGGTAGAATCTAATCTAGAGACATTCTTATAAATACAAGTACCTTTCTTGGAAGCGTGGAAACTATCATCTTTGGGCACGTACTGGATATCATATATGAGACTAGTCCTAGGCAGGAGGTATTTATCCTTGTTGATACGGTACACCGCGTACTTGAAGGCCAGTTCTGTGCTGCTGTCTTTCTGATCCTCTGTGAAGATGGCACCTGTAAAAGGATATTACTACAGTTAGTCCTGAGTACTAAGACCAGTTTTATGCTGTTGTTTTTCTAATCCTTAACGAAAATAGTGCGTATAACAGGATATTACTATAGTTACTGTGGATTCACGCGTTCACCGTAAAACTAATATAGGAACTTAATCACGTGGCTACATTTGAAATAACTCCAGCTATACATTTTTTCACATCAGCAGCTTAGGAGACCCAATAAAATTTCAAAACCAACCTACTTAATCAATACGCATGCGTCTAAACCGATTGACTCGCCTACAAAGACTACAAAGTGAGATACAAGCAGACAACTGCATCTATGGTTGTGAAATGATTTGAGATAACTTTTTAAAATAGAGGGGTTAGTGTCATTCTTATTTTTTTTATTTGTTTCACGACAAAACACAATAATTATTAATTACGGTGATATTAATTTTAGATCTGTTTATCTACTACGAAATCAAATATTGGCAGGCCTATCCCACATAAGTAATTGCATAGTTTTAAGCTAGGCACACCCGACAAAACTAGTATAAATAGTTGTGCAAGAAATTGTACAATATCTTGGTAACATCGATTGAATACAAGTTTTACCTCAATACTGTTCACATGGAATATATGATTGCGTTTAATATTGTGAGAAATATTATAGTTTCTTTGCTTTTGGTAGAATAATAGAATATAATAAATAAAGCAATAGTAAAAATTATAGAGTTTTCACTTTATATTTATTATAATGGTCTGCAAATATAAATTTCAATTGTAACAGTTTTTATTAACAATTTTATGCCTAATAAATACGTTTATCATTATATACAATTAGTTCACGTCTAGCAAATAGGGCTATTTGTTGTTAACAATTCAAAAGTTGTAGAGTAAAAATGGCCTATATACGTGTGCTATTCCCTGAAACTGAGTGCAATAAGGTGTGCAAAGCAGATCTTTTACAATATTTGGTGTTCACACCACGAAATCTTTAGGTTAAAATTTCTTATACCACTTACTGCACAATAAGTTGTGCCGTGTGTACCTGGCTTTATGGTCCGACACATCCCGACCCACGGGTCAAAAGTGGTATGCAAGCAAAATAAACCCCATTATAATAGTTTTAAACACGTAACACTTTTAATGTTTTCAAACTATGAATAAACTGTATACAGGTTGATAAACTCATTGGTACCCATTTATGTGTTGTTAGGTATTTATTCAGACTCCGATTAAATTATTTAATCATGTAGACTGTAGTTGGGCCTTTTACCATTACTTATTAAAAAGCAATTTGACATAGACAGGCTGGAAGTAAATAACACGAAATCGTAGAGATCTAACAATCATTCCAAAATCTGTGAATAGCAAACACTTCCATATCTTACTAAATAAATTGGCTCTATTTTTTTGTAACAGTCTAAATAAAAAAATCTACAAAACTAAAATTATTATGTATGGTAAAAATATGAATTAATACGATTGTTCTTCCGGTTCATGGCGTTTCTTTTATATGGCAGTAATGTTTCTACTAAAACTTAAGTTTAATCTGAAAAGTAATTCTTATATTCTTGAAAATGTATTAACTTTAAAAAGATAACATAAATTAAAATATAATCAAAAGATAAAGGTATAGTAGTAAGACACGGTGTACAAACACGAAAATAAAATATTGTAACACGGTTGTCGATTTTCTAGCGAAACGAAATGAAAAACAAACGGTAGGGGACTGTAAAACATTAAATAGACTAACAGTAAAATAAATAACAGGCAAAAAAAAAAAAGCTAGCAAGACATTAAAAAAATAGAGACAAAATAAAGATAATCTTTAGGGCTGAGGATATATATGATACGTTAACTTCAGAATGAGAACAAGCAATATAGATACATTTGGACAAGGGGAAATCACATTTTATTGTTTGAGAGCGAAAGTATCCGTTTTTACTAGAGCAGCTGTTTTATGTTTGTACTATTTTTCTGAGAAATGTTAATTTTACTAATGTATATTCACGTCAACGCTTTTATCTATGATTTTTTTTTCTTTACGTCTAGTAACGATCAAAGCTAAGTGTATAAGCCGCTATTTTTGTGTGTGAGCACGTTGCATCATGTATTGTCGTCAACATTGACAGATAATTTATGGGGCCCAGGCTAATAGATATTTGAGGCAGTTTTTTTTTTAAATAAATACATTTAATGTTTGTGCTTCATTAACTTTTACTAAACCACGTATCCTTCTCTGACCCTGTAAGGTAGCAACCTTACATGGTACTATTCCAATACGGTATCAAGCTAGTGGAATCCGTCCAGGATATAGACTGCCGTCTTTCAGGGTAGACGGAATGAATACGAAAAAAAAAAAAAAATGAAAGGTTATTTTTACAATTCAAAGCTTATTTATTTTATTCTTACAAGACTGACCATTAAAAAAAACAAAGTTCATAAAATCAATAAAAAACATAAAAAAAAAGTCTTTCAAACACTTGTGCTGCTACTTCGGGAAGACATGATACCGTAAAAGGGATATTTTGGGTGGCAAGAATCTCTCGCTGAGCTATACAACGGTGTGATACTATTTTTTGGAAACGAGTACTACCCTTTCGGGATATGCACATATGTACTAATTACGCTTATTTTCTAGGATAGGGAAGGTAGATTACGTGGAGGAAGAGTGGAAAACAATCGAGGACAAACACCCCCATTACACCTAACCGGAATTAGAACCCCAATCTCATTGTGCTAGTCAGTCTAGTCTATTGCGATAGTGACACCCTACACCACGTGGCCAATGAAATGGTTCATTTATCAATTAACTCTCCAAGAGAGCATTGACGCAATGTTGGGTGCTTCACAGAATGTTTACAAGACGATGGCCTGTGTTGTTGAGTAAAGACACAAACACACACACACACACACACACACACACACACACACACACA